>CM069904.1:172200276-172365276 GCA_036172215.1 Camellia granthamiana
GTTAGGGAATGTGGCACAACCTCATGGGAAGATCTCAACTTGAAGGAATTTTTGAAGCTGAAACCTCCAACCTTTCCCGGAGGAATAGACGCTGAAAGGGCCGATGCTTGGGTTGCAGAGCTGAGAAAGATATTTAAAGTTATGCATTGTACAGAAACCCAGAAGGTCGGACTAGCCACGCATTTATTGTAAGGAGAAGCTCAGCAATGGTGGGAGATGAAGGAAGAGACCGAGCCGACAATGATTTGGGACCGATTTCTGGTTGTCTTCCGAGATAAATACATACCTCAGTCCGTCCAGGATGCAAAGTGTGCGGAGTTTTATCGACTGAAGCAGTGGGGACAGATGTCGGTGACTGAATACGAAGCAGAATTCACCAAGCTATCACAGTATGAGAAACACCTGATTAACACAGAAAATCTAAAAGCTTGAAGGTTCAAAGAGGGACTCCACCCCGACATTCGTGATGTCATACTACCAATGCGATTGGTTACATACACTGACATAGTTGATCGTGCCATGATCGTGGAGAGGAATGTCAACAGCAGGAAGAAGTTCACTGAGAAAAAGAAGTGTCGTTTTGACAACTTTGATGGGAAGAAGTCAAGTGATTTTCCACCCAAAAAATAGAATATGGGACCATCCAATGTTGGGAGGCAGAATAACAATCGGGGCGATAAGGTGCTTAAGTGTAACACTTGCGGTAGCTTCCACTCCGGAGAATGTCGCAAAGCTGCTGGAACTTGCTTTAACTGTGGCGAGGGGGGACACATGAAAAGGAATTGTCCTAAATTGGTGCGAACTGGAGCGAATGCGGTACCACTAGGGAGAAACATGGTGCAGACAACTGGGGTAGAACCTAACTTAGTGAACAATCAACGACAAGGCAGAGCTTTTGCCTTAATACTAGGAGACGTGTAGAACACAGAAATGGTAGTTGCAGGTGACTTGTTTATCTGTTCATTATTGGCTTATACTCTTATAGATTCCAGATCAACACATTCATTCATTGCATCACATTTTTCCATGAGACTACCTAAGAAACCAGAACCCCTTGGTTATGATTTGATTGTTTCTCAGCCCATGAGTGGCAGTATTTGTTGCTCAATTGTATATAGAAATTGTGATGTGTGTTTCGATAATAATCATCTGACAGTCGACTTGATTCCCATGGAGATGGGCCACTTCGACATTATCCTTGGCATGGTTTGGCTGTTTGCCAACAACGTCACTATCGACTGTGCACATAAGTGTGTTGAGTTTCGAATCCCGGGTCATGTGGACTTTCGTTTCACGGGGGTTGGTATAGTTCCACCTCCGTATTTAGTATCCGCGGCTCAAGCCCAACGACTTCTGAAGAAGGGTTGTCATGGGTTTTTGTGCAGCATCTCGTCGTCACCAGTAGAAGATACGAAGATATCTGTTATTCCTGTGGTTCGAGAATTTTAGGAAGTCTTTTCGGAGGATCTACTTGGAATGCCAATAGATCGGGAGATTGAGTTTTCTATTGAAGTTGCATATGTACGCAACCAATCTCTAAAGCTCCGTATCGGATGGCCCCAGCCGAATTGAAAGAACTGAAAGTTCAATTACAAGAGTTACTTGACAAGGGTTTTATTTGACCGAGCTCGTCCCCATGGGGAGCACCTGTCCTTTTCGTTAAGAAAAAAGATGGAACAATGAGTATTGATTACCGAGAACTAAATAAGGTTACAATAAAGAATAAGTACCCACTACCTCGAATCGATGAGTTGTTTGATCAGTTGCAAGGCGCATGTGTATTTTCGAAGATTGATTTACAGTTGAGGTATCATCAACTGAAGGTGAAAACCGAGGACATAGGGAAGACAGTTTTTCGTACTCGTTACGGTCACTACGAGTTTCTTGTGATGCCTTTTAGCGTGACCAATGCACCTGCTACGTTTATGGACTTGATGAATCGTGTATTCAAACTGTTCTTGGACGAATTTGTCATCGTTTTCATCGACAATATACTGATTTACTCCAAGGATGAAAAGCAACATGGAGAACACTTGCGAAAGGTTCTACAGACACTAAATGAGCGAAAACTCTACGCCAAGTTCAAGAAATGTGAATTCTGGTTAAACCGGGTCACATTCTTAGGACACGTCATCAGTAAGGATGGAGTTTCAGTGGACCCACAAAAGATCGAAGCAATTGTCAATTGGCCTCGACCCACCACCGTGACTGAAGTTAGAAGTTTTTTGGGACTAGCTGGTTACTACTGCAAATTCATGCAAGATTTTTCAAGGATTGCCGTGCCTTGACTGAGCTAACATGAAAAGGCACACCGTTCGTTTGGACTGAAAAACGAGAGTAGAGTTTCCAGGACTTGAAGAAGAGATTGGTTTCGGCACCGATCCTTACCCTTCCTGATGGCGTCGATGGATATGCAATCTACAGCGATGCGTCACGACAAGGCTTGGGATGTGTTTTAATGTAACGTGGGAAAGTCATCGCCTATGCCTCACGACAACTGAAGACACACAAAAGAAACTATCCAACTCACGACCTGGAGCTCGATGCGGTAATTTTTGCCTTGAAAATCTGGAGACACTACTTGTATGGAGTATCGTGCGAAATCTACACTGATCATAAAAGCCTAAAGTACATCTTTACCCAGAAGGAGCTTAACTTAAGGCAACGCCGGTGGTTAGAACTAATCAAAGATTACGATGTCAACATTCAATACCACCCAGGAAAAGCTAACGTGGTAGCAGACGCTCTGAGCAGGAAATTGACAGGGAGGATAAATTGTCTACTCACTACGCAACCAAGACTTTTAGAAGAGATGGATCAAATAGAATTGGAAGTGATAATTCCAGGATCGATTACCACGTGCAATGCCATAGTTGCTCAACCCGCCATAACTGAAATGATTAGACAAAGACAGAAGGAGGATCCAGAATTAAAAAAAGTTCGAGATGGACTAGAAACAGAACCACATCTAGATTTCACAGTTACCAATGGAATTCTGAAATTTTGAGGTAGAGTCTGTGTCCCGGCCATAGAAGAGGTCAAACACTAGATTTTGGACGACGACCACAAGTCCAGACTTGCAATTCATCCAGGGATCACCAAGATGTATCAAGACTTGAAGACTGTATATTGGTGGAGGAGAATGAAGAGAGAGATAACAAAATATGTAAGGAGTTGTTTCCAGTGTCAGCAGATAAAAGCAGAACACCAAAAGCCAGCATGACTACTTCAACCTCTACCTGTAACCGAATGGAAGTGGGAGCACATCACGATGGACTTCGTATCGGGACTACCACACACACTGAAAGGAAACAACATGATATGGGTGATCGTCAATCGATTGACAAAGTCAGCTCATTTTTTGCCGGTTAAAAAAACGTTCTCAGTCAACCGTTATGCCTACATCTACCTCGCAGAGATAGTTAGACTACATGGAGTACCTGTATCTATTGTGTCCGACCGAGACCCGAGATTTGTTTCAGATTTCTGGAGTAGCTTTCAACGAGCCATGGGAACAAAGCTGAACCTCAGTACAACCTTTCATCCGCAGACCAATGGACAATCTGAGCGGACTATTCAGGCGCTAGAAGACTTGCTTAGAGCCTGCGTGATGGATTTTCGAGGTAGTTGGGAAGAGCACATACCTTTAGTAGAGTTCGCCTACAATAATAGTTACCAGGCGAGTATCGGGATGGCACCTTATGAAGCTTTATATGGAAGGAAATATAGATCGCCAGTATGTTGGACTGTGGTCGGGGAGAAACAAATCATGGAAGAAGAAATCAGACCAAACATCATTGAGGAAACAACGGAGAAGATCAAGCTTATCCAGGACTGTCTGAAGATAGCTCAAGATAGACAGAAAAGTTATGCGGATAGCGGAAGGAGGAATCTTGATCTCAATATAGGAGACTTAGCATTTGTGAAGATTTCACCTCTGAAAGGGGTCGTTCGATTTAGGAAGCGAGGAAAATTGAATCCAAGGTTCGTGGGACCTTTCAGAATCACTGAGCGTGTCGGACCTGTAGCATATCAACTCGCATTAACACCAGAGCTCGCCGGAGTTCATGACGCCTTTCATATCTCGATGCTAAAACCTTATTGTGCTGGACTCATCACATGTTCGAGTGCCTGAGTCAGCTGAAGTGCAACCGAATCTGACTTACATTGTAATGCCCATTCGTATCATGGACAGAAGGGTGAAGCAATTGCGAAACAAAGTCATGCCTCTAGTGAAGGTCTAATGGGATAATAATGCTAACGGAGAGGCTACTTGGGAAAAAGAGGAGGACATCCGAACTCTCTACCCGCATCCTTTTTAAGAAAGTAATGTTTTTTTTTTTATAACATGTTACTGTAGTACTTCGGTCAAGTTTGGAGGACCAAACTTCTTAAGGTGGGAAGGATGTGAAGACCTGACCCAACTTTTCGTCTTTTGTTTGACACCGTCAATGAACGGAGGTCACATCTCATATTTAAGAAGTTCATCATGTCATGTTAATAAATATTATCTATACTTCGCCATCCGGGGCGGACCTATAACAGAATAATAATTGGTAATCCTCTTCGAGTGTGTCAAAAATGAAACTCGTAAAGATGTATATTTTTTTTCTTTAGACGAAACGAATCACACCATCAAACTCAGAATGTCGAAACTAGTCAACAGTGATTAAATGGAATTTTTCTTGAACCGATTTTCAGATAGCTCGGATGTCCGCGCACTGCGTTTTATCCGAGCAGTGCAATTTGTGGTGGTAAAATCAGCCACCATGGCTGTAATTTCTTGGTGAGGTGAAAGATATAACCACCTCACTCCCCTTTTTACCACATACTTCACCATTCAATCCTAGCCATTGGTCCTACCTACCCATTTTTTCCTATATATATATATCCTATATGTGCAGAAATTTCATCTTCTTGCTGAAAATCTGTAGATTTAAGAGAGAAAATCAAACACTTTCATCTTTGTTCTTCAAGCTTCAAGTCTAGGTAAATTCCTCTCTATATCTACTTTAATTCCATAAGTTAAAACCTTCATTTCTTTCCTTTGATTTCATGTTACAATGAACTATGAATCTAAATCCTAAAATATAGATTTAGACTTTATTTCCTCCCATTGATATCATGTTGCAATGAACCATGAGGCTAAAGCTCAAAACAATGATTTTACCCAACAAACAGTATTTTTTTCCTGAACAGGCAGCCTACTTTGAAAATTCGTCAAAAATTATTTAGGCCACCTTAACGGTTGTTTTTGGACCAGAGTTAAATTAGAGTGTTATATTTCCAACACAATTTGTTTCAACTCGATCCAACGGCTAGATTGTTGTGGAAATGATTTTTTAGAAATTGCAATGGATCTGGACCAGCTTTGTTTTACTGCCATTTTACCCTATTTATGAGCATTTTTGGGAGATGAGTCCTTCATGAAAAAGTTTCATAACATCTTGATTGATAACCCTGAAAAATTTCAAAATATTTTAAAGTGTTTTGATTAGGATTTTAGCCTCTGATCTAAAGTGCTGCAAACTAAGAATTTCTGGACCATAAGAGAAGGACCCCTTTTAAATTGTACACTTTGGGATTATAGTTTGAATATTTATTTCATGCTTAGAATTAATTCCTAGACCTACTATAATGTAGTTTTTCATATGTTGTGTTTAGATCTCGGTTCCGGTTGATTTTACCAAACTTCGTGTACATTTAGGTGAGTTTATGCTTACGCTTTTTACATGTATTTGAATATAATGACATGTTTTGATCGATGAATTATTTTGAAGCGTGAGATTGCATTGATTTAGGAATAACCGAATAAACATATAATTTTGAACTTTAGCAAGTATGCCTATGATTGGAAAAGTACCTTGAATACATTTTGAAAATCATGTTATGTTTTAGAAAACGTGAGCTAACGGGATAAGCCGACACACACGTATTGCTTATATACATATTGTTTTTATGAAGCCATGGTTAAGACATTGTTATAAAACTCTTGCAAATGTAATAACGTACATTCGAACGGAACATCCCGGACGTTGGGGGAAATTAAAGATACCAACGGGTGAGGCGTTATAAGGGTGGTTGTTGGGATGCGGCCATCGTCCCTTGGCATGATCATGACCACTTGATATTAGTATAGGTAGCTTCCTACTTCTTTGGCAACATATCTAGTCGAATGGATATATGTATGTATATTTTGATATATATATAAGAGCATTTATTTTGTCTTTTCAGCTATTGGGCTTTTGAACATGAACAGTTATGCTTGAGACTTGAAATATTTATGGTTGAACCGTGGCAAACTTGTAAATTGCGTAAAAATGTTCTCACAAACTTTATAGCTCATGGGTGTGTTACTAACCCATTTCAGGTTAGGAGAATGCTTAGTGGATAACCAAAGGCTTATTTTTTTGTGGTGTCTTGTGGCCTGGGATGGATTCTAGACCTATAGTTTTATATAAGTCATGTACTATCTCTTTTGTTAGCATAGGGCCAAGTTATTGTTGTAACTTAACCTTCCTTTATGACTTGTACAACTTATATGGCAACGCTCTAGATAAATGTTATCATCTAGTATTTGCGATAATTTATTTGTTTGTTTTCTAAACTAGTTAGTAGTAGGCTTAGGGTGCGAGATGAGGCGTTGGCCGGTCACGATTCCGATTAGCCCCTATTTCGGGTCATGACAATATAAATAAATTAATTCCTAATTAAATTACACTCTATCGTATACCAACAGAAAATTAATTATTTATTTTACTACTACACCCATTATTATCATTATTATTGTTATTAATATTATTATTTATTTATTCTTACTTTTATGTTTATTTATTTACTATCTTTAACTTTAATTTGGCCCAACTAGTATTATAATTTCATATTTCTGTTAATTTGGTCCCAAATAATAATCCCTAATTAATCCCATATTTGATAATCTAATGCCAAATTAGATTATGTATTTATTATTATTTATTTAATAATATATCATCACATACAACCATAATACTAGTATAAAATTTAAGGGACAACTTAAATTTTCAGGTTGTTACATATATATTGATACTGATGGGCACCCAAGGGGGCCCAGCCCAGCTCACAGCCCATACATCAGTAATTTAATGAGGCCACTGTAGCATTAAATGCAACAAGACCCCTTACGCCGGAACATGATGTTAACTAGGCCATAGACTTTCGGCCAACCAGATAGTTTAGAATGGACAAGGAAATGATGAGCAAAGGATATAAGAAAGCTTTTGAGATATGTCAGAGATTAAGTCCTCACCTCATTTCTTCTCTCTCTCTCTCTCTCTAAAATCAATCTGCTCTAACCTAACTTGATCGTCGAAGTATCCGTTGGGGGTCTATCTCCCCCTTTAGACCTTTTTTGTAGGCACGCTTTGAGGACACCAAAGCCAGTAGACCCGTTGGAAGCGTGGATCAATCCGAGCCATCCGCCATTAAAGTTATTGCATTATCATATATTTTCAGCATGCACTTGGACACTAATTGGTGGGTTATTTAGTTGGACTAGTTTGATTGAGATTGACTTAAAAAATAAATAAATCAAATTTAAATACATTTTAAAAAATTTTAAGGTAAACAAGACTATGGGGTGGTTTGGGATGATCTAAATAAGTGCACTTTTTAACTTTTTATGAAATATAGGTTAGGTTTGAAGTGATGTAGTAGAGAGGTGCTGTGACTTAAATAAGATAATATGACTTAAATAGAATAGTGACTTTTTGACTTTTTAATTTTTTTAGATTGTGACAAATAAAGCCATAATATGCGATTTTGTATATACTCGACATGCCTAGAAATATGATGCCTCATCAATGAGAAAGACCTAGACTTTGTTGTTTATGAGGTTCACATCAATTTGATTTCACACAAGAAAACAATAATGGAGAGGGAGAGAGAGAGAGAGAGAGAGGGGAATGCAGTGGACACAAAGGAAATGGTTTATCCTTTGAACTATCAGCAATTTCTGGCTATTTTCCATTGTCTCCAACACCCAAACAAGTCGACCATACAATACAACATAATATTATATCATCTATCTATCTATATATGCAATCACTACTCTACTCTCACTACAAGAAAAAGCAGAATTGGCGACTAAAATTCGAATTTTCGTCGCTGGAAGTAGCACAATTGGCGACTAAAATGGAATTAGGTTTGGCGACTAAAATAGTTTAGTAGCCAAATGTGTAGTTAGTGGCGACTAAAAATCAGTTTAGTCGCTGATTATATGGGTTTTAGCGATTAAAAAAATTTCAGTAGCTAAAAGTGAAGGTTTTTGGCGATTAAAAACATTTAGTAGCCAAAAGTATTGGTTTTGGCGACTAAAAAATAGTTTGGTCGCTGATTATACGTGTTTTACCGACAAAAAAAAATTTTGTAGCCAAAAGTGAAGCTTTTTGGCTACTAAAAAAAATTTAGTAGCTAAAAGTCAACAACTGGTGACTAAAATTCAGTTTAGTCGCCCAAAGTGGAGGGTTTTGGCGACTAAAATTCAATTTAGTCGCCAAAAGTGGAGGTTTTAGGCGGGAATTAATTCTTTTAGCGATTAAAAAATAATTAGTAGCCAAAAGTATAGAATTGGCGACTAAAAAATAGATTTAGTCGCCAAAAGTGGTCTCCTATTTTTTTTAGTAAATAATTTATTTTTTACATAAATTATATTGAATAAAAATAATTATGTTTATATATATAGTTTTATATTAATACGGCTCAATATACTATATAAATAATATATGTTGCATATATATTCATGTGGTGTTGTAGTGGCGTAGTAGAGAGAGTGTGTTGCTAAAGGTTTAGAATGTGAGAGGTTGGTGGTTTGAAACTTTGGAAGAGTAGAGGGTAATTATTTTTTTTTTCTGAAATAAGCTTTTGGCGACTAAAATGTGTGGTCGCCAAAAGCTTGAGTATTGGCCACGAAAAAAATAGTCGCAAATGTATAATTTTTTTAAAAAATAATTCACTATGCAAATGTATAATTTAAAAAATATAATTGAGCTTTGGCGACCAAAGTTTTAGTCGCTACAGACTTCGTTTTTGGCGACTAAAATTTAGTCGCCAATACCTTCCCCGACCGTGTTTTCGCGACAAAACCGGCGACTGAAAAATTTAGTCGGGGAAACTAAAAAGTCGACTTTTGACGTCTAAAAATGGACTTTTGACGACTAAAAATTTAATTACCAAAAGTATTTTTTCTTGTAGTGTCCCTCTTTATATATAATAATAATGATAATACTCGAAACAAGAATAGAATGGCTGCAAAGATAGCTCCTCTCTCTTTCATTGCTAACAGCTTTCTTTTTTTAGGTAGGCACCATGATGATGATGATGATGATGATGATGAGCAAGTTGGCAACTTGGACCATATGCAACTAGGAAGCAAGGCAGGAAGCGACAACACTTCAATATTGTAAAATTGTTTCTAGTATTTTCATATTATGAGATAATGTTTTTCATATCATAGCCACCAATCAATGCATTGCTTTTCCTCTATCTTAAGGCCCCCATTGACTCTAAGGTGGGTACAACTATATGTAATTTATAATTGGATCTGACAATTATAGCAGTTATTTGAATTAGTTGGAGAAAATTGAAACAACTCATGGCAATTATCATGGTTCGAAAGCATTTTTGAAAAAAATTCTGTAACACTGCAGCAACTCAACCCTATATCTTAGTGAATAATTCTATAGACACTAAACTAGTGTGTTCAAGTATCATTGGATGTTTAAGTAAATTTTTTTTATTTTTTATACCCTATTATATTTGGCCTTTTGTCCTCTTAGTAAGATTTTTAGTGTATAAATAGATAACAAACTATATATTATTAATAATTTCCTCAAAAATAATTCCATCTATTATTTTGTATCATGCGAGATCTATGTCCAGTGTACAATAAATAAATAAATGTATAATATCCAACTAATTTGTTGCAAAATTTTGGAACCATGCCGGCAATGGTATTGACTATACAAGTGGCAATTGTTTAATTTCAAGCAAGATATCTTATTAAATTATATACTAATATCAATATATGTTTAACAAGGATGTAGCAATATATTAAAATATTTAAAAAATATATGAAACATGCAGTGGAATACTGTCATTAGAATGAGCCAATTAATTTTCAGTATTAGATATATTCTGAATTGTTTGAGAATTCAGAAAGATAATGTAAGATAATTCAAGGTCTACAACTGCAGCACTAAAATAACAATATCTTGCCAATGCCCTGTGATGATTTTTAAGTTCCACTTCTGTCTGTGTTAGTCATTCAAATTATAAATCACATAATTTTGATTTATGTATGGGTTGATCAACTTTTTTCAGTTGGTGATTCAACTAGAGGTACTGTTGAACTTGGTGAGCCACTTTATTTTTGGGTCTATTTTGATAGTCCATCATCTTGTAAAATTTTTCCAACAAATTAACTATATGTAACAAAATCATATTTATTGAAAATTGATGGTTACGTCATTTATTTTTAAATTATCAATGTGAGCCCAAATTTGTATAGTTGTCAATGTCTAATCAAATTAATTTTTTGTCTACTCAACATGCAAGATGTATAATTCAAATAACTGAAGGGGACTTGAGATGAATCTATGAACCCTAGAAATACTCACCGATGGTTAATAATTTTGAGTAATGTGAGATGAATCTATGAACCCTAGAAATACTCACCGATGATTAATAATTTTGAGTAATGTTGGGAATCATGAAAAAAATATCATGAAATACAGCATGAAGATTTTTCATCATTTGATTAGTGTGTTGTGTTTTATCTATACTATATATTAAGCAAAAGGGAGTTTTAACCCCAAGGCCTGTGGGAGCTCCAATCTCCTAATCCTAATTTTCTAATTTTTTGATTTAAAAAAAAAAAAAACCTCAGCATTTATTGACTTCTCCCAACCCAACCGCAGCATTTATTGACTTTTCTCAACCCACAATCCCTTTTGACTTCTCTCATAATTATTGCAATACCATTTTCAATTTCTCCCATACACTATGGTTACACACAAAAATTAAAAAAAAAAGATAAGAATTTAGCTATAGATCTCCAAAAGATATAACATCTAAATTTGAATTGTGATTTAATAATATAATTATGTATTTTTTTAATGTATATCTATCAAAATTTTATATCACTTAATAGGACAAATTAATCAATTTTCCAAAATTATTGATTTTTAATTTACAAAATAAATTAAAAAAAACTATTGACTGATTTATTTATTTAATAACAAAAATATTTCATAATCTCTCCCTCCTAATCTCTCTCACAAATTTTCAAAAAAAAATATTAAAACTTACATTCATTTTCTCTTCCCCAAAAAATCAGATAATATTTTCTATTAAAGTTGTAGATATCTACCTATATTTTATATATTATATTATAACATAACAAAAAAAACTAAAAAACTAAAAAAAATCTTTAAAGTTTATGTAAATAAATTTTAAATCAATAAAACTCACATGTCTATCACATATCTAACTCATATCATAACTTACCTAAATAATAATAATTAAAAACAAATGGAAACCACAGATAAATTAAATTTAAAAAAAAAATGCCCACAACTTCATCTTAAATAAATTGAAAAAAAAAATACCCGAATAGAAACCACACAAAAATAAAAAGATATATCTATCTATCTATCTATATTTATATCTATACTATATATTAAGCAAAAGGGAGTTTTTAACCCCCAAGGCCTATGGAAGCTTCAATATCCCAATCTGAATTTTTAAAATTTTTTATTTAAAAAAAAAAAACTCAGCATTTATTGATTTGGTCAAAATCCCCTAATCAGCATTTATTAACTTTTTTCAATCCACATATCTTTCCACATGCATGCAATTATTGATTTGGTCAAAATCCCTGATCAACATTTAAAATCCCTTTATACAAATAATTATAGATACAATTTGTGTATAGTTACTGCAGTACCCTTTTCAACTTCCCCCATACACTATGGTTAGTGACAAGAAAAAAATCTTAAAAAATATAATTTATATATTAAAAAAAATCTAAAACAAATATAAATATCTATAATTATCCCGTGAATAGCACGGGTTATAGGCTAGTTATATGTATAATCTAAAGTGGAGAATCTTTCATAATCATCTTCATGACATTTTTTTTTGGGCTTGGCTTCTGTCCAGTCCTTAATCGGACTGGACCGTACTGTTGGGCCCGTGGGGGCCCACCACGGGTCCCGTTTTGATAATTTGAACCGTTCAATGTATAGAACTCGTCGAGTACTATAAGTCTGTAAAAAATCACGTTAATCGGATATTGGTAGCTATGTGATCAAATCAGTTTTGTATAAAAAAAAATGGACGGTGAATAAATTAACGGTTGACAAAAATCTGTTTTAATCACATAGCTATCGATATCCGATCAACGTGATTTTTTACAGGCATGTAGTACTCGACGAGTTCTACACATTGAACGGTTCAGATTATCAAAACGGGATCCGTGGTGAGCCCCCACGGACCTAACAGCACGGTCCAGTCCGATTAAGGACCGAACAGAAGCCAAAGCCTTTTTTTTTATGATTCCTAATTTTCTACTAAAAGGGCCTTGCTTAGTTATGAGATTTATTGCACTAGATGGATAAGATTGGACTGAGTGAGTTTAATTTATTATAAACACTACTTGCTCTTTGACCTAATACATCCGCTTTCCCTTTCAAACACTCTCATAATAATTAAGGTGATATTTAGAGAGATCAACAACACACTTCCCTATATTAGACTTCACACCGAATCCAACCACTACCCTCTCCGTTTGTTGGTCGCCTGCCGCCACCTCACCACCATTTTTGCCCCCTCTCATCTCCCTCTTCTCCATTACCCCCACATCCTCGCCCTACCTTGATGCCCCTTCCTATTGCTACCTAGTCTTGACCACCCTCCCACCACTGTGATCACTTTTTACCTTTCAAGATCAGCAACGATGGAGTTGTGGTGGTTGAGATAATGGCCGGGGTGGACAATGGTGATGTGATGGTTGCTAGTGAAGTGGAGTAGGGCAAAAGTTTGGATCCAACAAAAAAAAATTGAATTTTTATACTTGTTGATAATTTTATTTTGAGGTATTGATAAATAAAACTTAAAATAATTATGCATTTTTTAAGACACGTTTTTAAAAAATAAATATTTATTTCTAAGTTTATTAACAAGTATCCTTAACAAAATCTATAATACAATATTAAAAGTTTTGATCAGTTCAACTAGATATTTAAGGCTCCCATCTTATAAAAAAGAAAATAAAATAAGATAATTACCGCAAACATTAATAATAAATTAATTAACACATGGTTAAAAAGTGGATTATCCAGCTAATCAAAAGGGATTGATAAAGGTTTTCCTTGTCTTTCATGTTCTTGGGCTATGAAGCAAAAAAATGATCCTATGAAAGGAACATGTATGCTATGCCCCTACAGGGAATACATCATAGGTTTCTACGTAATAAAGAATCAATTTGATTGCTGTTTTTGTGTTGATCTGAGTCGTTATTAAGTTCTTAATTGCAAACAATTTAGCAAATTTTGGTACTTAAGCATATGAAATTTTTTTAGTGTATAGAATTTGATCATAGTGTTGAATATAACCTTTCACATGAGATAAGACGTATTAAATGTGCAAATGTCAATCACAAGTGTAAAAAATTATGTCTAATTTTGTGATTAAATTCTCCACACAGAAGAACTGCAATTATATTTCCAGTTTTGAAGGTTATCATGTTTTCAAATAATAAGTTTAAGTGAACAAATAATCAAATATTTCATAATAATGGGACCATTCAAAACAAATAAAAAGTTATCTGTGGTTCAAAAAAAACAATCAAACATCATTAGATTCTTAACGATTAAAAAAAATTATAACTAAACATCATTAAATTCACAATCATCTCAAAATATAATGAGACATAACAAACCACTATTAAAATTGGATAGTACAAATTTTTATCATATTTTCTTATTAATGGATACACAAATGAAAACATGTGAGATCATACATTTTTTATCTACTAATAAGCAAATAAAAAAAATCTAATTATCCATATTATTTTCCTTGACATATATATTGGTCATTTTAATTTCTATATATATATATATATATTTTAAATGCATGAATTCAATTTGACAATATAAAATATTACCTAATTATATTCTGAAATTATTAAATAATAATTTTTTTTTATGAATAATAAAATCCTTTTTATTAAAAGAGAACGGAACTGTTGAGATTCGCAACCACCACCTGCCACACCTTAATCTCCCCATCAAAGCTTCCACTGAAAACCTTCACACCACCGGCGGCGGCGGAGTCATCCTCCGGCACCACCGCCAACGACTTCACTGGCGTTTCATCACTAGATTCTTAACGATTAAAAAAAATTATAACTAAACATCATTAAATTCATAATCACCTCAAAATATAATGAGACATAACAAAACACAATTAAAATTAGATAGTACAAATTTTTATCATATTTTCTTATTATTCGATACACAAAATTGTAGTTCACATTAATGAAAACATGTGAGATCATACCTTTTGTGTCTACTAATAAACAAATAAAAAATCTAATTATCCATATTATTTTCCTTGACATATATATTCGTCATTTTAATTTTTATATATATATATTTTAAATGCATGAATTCAATTTGACAATATAAAACATCACGCAATTATATTATGAAATTACTGAATGATAACCATTTCTATTAAAAGAGAACGGAACTGTTGAGATTCGCAACCACCACCTGCCACACCTTAATCTCCCCATCAAAGCTTCCACTGAAAACCTTCACACCACCACCACCGGCGGCGGAGTCATCCTCCGGCACCGCCGCCAACGACTTCACTGGCTTTTCATGCGCGTCGGAAACAGTCAAGCAACAGTACCTTCCATCAAGCCCCCTCTGCCAAATCCTAACCGTCCGATCAGCAGACCCACTGAACAACAAATCAGAGACGTAGATCAAGCACAGTATAGCCCTAGAGTGACCTCTCAGAGCACCAGTCACCGCCATGTAATTCGCACTGTCCTCTCTCTCCCACACCAGAATCGAACGATCACACGCTCCGGAAAACAAAACCGTTCCGTCACCGTTCAATGCCAGAGCATTCACCGCCGATTTATGCTTCTCTAAACTCGCTATCAATCCGTACTTTCTCTCTCCAGACGCTCGTCCCCAAACTTTAATCCGGCGGTCGGCGGAGGCGGTGTAAATCGTGCCGTCGATCGCCACAGCGATGGCGTTAATGGCGTCGTCGTGAGCTTTAATCGATTGTACACATCGAAGGTCGGAGACTCTCCAAATCTTCAAACACTTGTCCCACGAAACCGAACACATCAAATTCAAACCGTCGATATATTCGAGTCCAGAAACCGCGTCGTGGTGTTCGATCCAGAGCCGCTTCTTGTGGCGGCGAACCTTCACGTAGTTCGCCGGAAAAGCGAATCGGAGTAAGCGATCGTTGACGGTGGGGAGAGTGGCGGCGAGTCTGTGATTCTTATTATTGTTTGTTAATTTCCAGACTCGGATCTTACAGTTCTGGTGTGCGGTGAAGACTCTCTCGTTGTAGAAACTAATAGATTTGACAGAACCAGAGGAAAAACTGTCACCGTTGAATGTGTGTATGAGAGAGAAATTGTTGATGTCGAAGACGTTGATTTCGGTGGCGGAGGCGGCGTAGAGGAGGCGGCGGTGGACGGCGAGGAAGGAGACTGGGAGGGGGAGGGGTTTAAGGGAGGCTAGGCGGTGGTAGTACTGGTGGGAGGCGAGGGAGAGGGTCAGGGTTTCGGGGGAGAGTTTTTGGAGGGAAGGAACAGAAGGGAGGGTTTGGAGAGAGAGGTTGCTTTGGAGACTGCTGCTGCTATAGCTGGTGTCATGGGAGGTGGATGATGAGCTTCCAGGGATGTCTGAGCCGCTACTTGTGTCGGAGAATAGAGGCTTTGGTGGTGGTGTGGGATCGTAGGCGGTGGCGGAGGAGCATGTTGATAGCCATGATCGGAACTTCATGTCGCCGGCGAGAGAGAGAGAGAGAGAGAGAGAGAGAGAGAGAGAGAGAGAGAGTTGATAGATAAAGGAATGAGAACAAAGCTATAAGCTATATAGAGTGAGTGAGAGAGAGCGTAGCCGCTACCGGCAAAATTATTTCCAAAACTGCTTGAATTATAGTTGCCGTTTGGCAACTTGCTTTGCTTTAAGAAATAGGTTAAATAAGTTAATAAAATAAAATATTATATTTAAATTATAATTTTTTTTTTATAATTATTACATTTAAATTAAAAAAAGATAAAAGTTCTTTTTAAACAAAACTAATTAATTAGATAAAAAAAATCAAAAAATCATGCTAAATTAATTTTTTCCAAACGAAATTTTCCGGGAATTATTGATTAGTGGAGATAGAAAAATAATTTTCAAAAAAATAAAATTTTTTATAATTTTTATTATTTTTTGTAAATATTTTTTTTCTATTCCCATTAATCTATCATTTCTTCAATTTAAAAAGGGAAAATTTCACACAAGTGTACAATTTTAAAAATAATTATAAATTAATGACAAATTTTATTAATATTAATAATTAAAAATATAAAATTTTTGTAATAATTTTTTCAAGATTCTACTGAGTGTAATTTTCCCATTTAAAAATGAAAAAATGAGTGGGAGCTCTAATTAGAGCTACCACTAGTGATATGGCAGTGGATTTCACCCACCAACAATGATTCATCTCACTAAAAACACCACTACTAATAGCACTAATGCATTAAAAAAGTAAAAAAAAAAAAAAAAAATACAACTCCAAGACCAAAACATCACATCATTACTGGTGGGGCCCATTGCCACCTAATTAGTGGGAGCACTAATTAGTGCTCCCACTCATTTTCCTTTCACCCACTGCCACGGTTTGTATTTTTTTTTTTTTTTTTGCTTTGCTTTTGCTTTTGCTTTGCTTTGCCATCTCATTAGTGATCTCTAACACCACCGTTAAAAATGTGTACATCATGACATGCTTCGACATTTTTTTCCTTTTAATTAAACTTTTACATAATATTTGTGGGAGTAACTGCTATTTTCTCTAGATAAAAATTAATTTTAAAATCAGATATAACTTTTTCTTAGACTTACTCACTTTATATGAGATAATTATGTATTGTGATTAATTTTTATATTTCTAAATTTTTTCATAGGAATTTGTAGAAGGCTATATACATGGTACAATAAATAAATAACATATAAATAAAGAGAAAAGTTAGAGATCATGAAAATTTTTTCATGAAAATGATCATGAAAAATTTATGATCATTAGATTACCTTGATTAATGTGTGGTGCTTTATTCTAAGTGTAATCCAAAGATCACAAAACTTTCATAATTATTTTCATAAATTTTTTTTTCATGATACCTAATATTGCTGATAAATAAATTATAAACTACTATTAGGTAGACATACAAATTCGTGATAATTTCTATCAAGAATGGTTATTAATTAGGGGTAAGTATACATCGGATCCATGTTTAAAATTACACAAAAACTCAAACAAACAAACAAACAAAAAGAAACCAGCTTAGCTCTCTCCCGTTAAAATCAATAACATAATGGTAAATTAGATGTCGGTTCTATCATATGATGGTAACATTTGAGCATTTTAAGAAAAAATTTCATCACTTAAAGCATTTATTTTGTTCTCTATTTCCTACGTAGGACAAAGTTTTATAAAGACAAGTCAAGAAACAAAAAAGGAAAGTTTTGAAAGTCCAAAAATCAAAAATAACTTTTAAAATATTTCAACAAATACTTTTCATCTTGTTACTGATTTTAAATGATACTGATACTAAAGACTAAAATGTAATAAATTATATATTTTTAAATTGATGATTAAAATGTAACCAAAAAAAAAGAAGCACATAATTTGGGCCCGACTTGTGTAATTAATTCAAAATAAGAAAAAGAACAAGATGTTGGATGATAAGCAGATGAAAAATGGGCTTAATTTTGTTTTATAATGGCGGAGGTGGAGATATTAAAGCTGTCTTTCGAGCTCCTCGTTTCCATTTAAAATGACAACTATATGATATAATTATAAATATTCTATTTATATATTATTATTATGGTAAATACTGATCATTCTTTGGAAATTGACGTTATATTTCTTATATGCTTAAAATTTTGGACACAAATTTCTGATTTAATTAATGTTCAACCCAAGAATCCTTCTGTTGTTTACAACTTCAAGGCAAATAACAAATTTGTGCCCTTGCGATTGAGATTAAGATATATATATATATATATTAAAATATATTAATTTTAATACAAATTACATTGAATAAAGTGTTGCATATGCTTTAATTTTTTTTTATTTTTTTATTGTGCCATACTTATTAACAACACTCTTTAATGAAAGTTCGTTACTAGATAGTGCCTCAAAGACGAATTTGATTTTATTAACACATTCAATACACACATACATTTGATTGCTGTAGAATAGTGGGATGATTAGAGTTGTTATAATTTGTAACCATGATTATGTTACTAATAATAATATACTTTGTTGATTAAAAAAAAAAAAACTAATAATATATGTCATGTTTGTAGACAACATTCCAGATTCTATGTCTCCAGAACAACTTTTCCATCTATTCACAAACTTTGGAATAGTTAAGGATGTCTTTATTCCAAGTAAAAGGAGGAAAACATCAGGGTCCAAATTTGGTTTCGTAAGGTATAATTGCCCAGTAGCAGCTAAGATGGCTATCCAAAAAGCCAACAAAACCTGGTGTGATGACAAAGTGTTACAAGTAAAGAAAGCTGAGTTTGGTAAGGAGCAGGCTAAAAACAAAGATAGAATCGACACTCATATTCTAGTACCACCGAGACTAGTGGGGGTAAGGATGACAACTGGTGCAAGTAATGTAAGGAGAGTGTCATATGCTGAAGCACTTCAAGGTGGGAATGATTTAAAAGAAAAGGCCGTGGTTTTGAAAGCAGAGGAGTATGGAAAAATGGATGGATGTACACCAATGTGGTGGCAAAACTATGGCCGAAATACTACAGTGCTAAACTCAAAGAGGAGCTGCTAATCAGAGGTGTGAAGGATGTACAGGTGAAGGATGGTGGTGGCAGAATAGTGTACCTATCATTCCCCTCATTAGAAGAAAGGAGGAGTAGCATGAAGGTTATACATGGGTGGTTTCATGAATGGTGTGAATAAGTGATGGACTGGAAAAAGGGAATGAAGATTGAGTTTGAAAAATATGTTTGGATATCTTGTTCTGGAGTCCCTCTTAATCTTTGGAACACTCCCAATTTTCTAAAAATTGGTCAAATTTGGGGAATAGTGGTGGAATTAGATAAGAATTTATTTGATTTGGCTTATCTGGAATGTGGTAAGATGAAAATCCTTACTTCACAGGTGGAGCCTATTAATAATCTTATTCATTTGGACTGTCGAGACTGCCTATATCCAGTTTGGGTGTGCGAAGATGTTAAGCTCAATCACAACGATCAAGGATGTAGTCTAAGCATCTAAAGAACCACTGAATCTGGCAAGGGCATTATCAATGAAGATCGAAGCTCCAGGAATTACAGAGGTAGGGAAGAAGAAGAAGATGATGTGGCAGGTGCAGAGGGTGATCTGGCACTCCATGATGATGCTCTACATAGTGATAAGGAAGTAGCCTACAAAGAGGAAGATACGGTAGATATAGGAAATGATTACCTATCTATCTTAGCTGTAAGTCAGACATGCAGTCGTGTGGGGAACAGAGATGGGACAACCATTGCACAAGGGCTGAAGGAAGCATGCAAAGAAATTTGAATCACAACTCTGACAGGGACAGCACAAGAGATGTTAGTGTTATGGTATCTGGTGGGCCTATAGGAAGTCTTGGTAGGAATACATCTCCACAGCCCAGTATTAATCTAGAAGTTGTTTTGGATCAGGCCCAATTTGTTGGCCCTGATTTCGAATGCGTTCGGAATCTGCTAACTCTCGTTCCACAATTAAAGCTCGATCCACCATTTGGGCATAGGTGAAGAGTTGCACTGTGATCAATCTTCCTCTAATGTCTATGTCCAAACCCCATTCAAATCGCCTAATCTTATCCTTTTCATTTGCTACTATGGCTGAAGCGTACAGTGAAAGAGCTTCAAAACGGTTCGTATATTGAGCGACTGACATTTTTCTTTGTTTCAGTTGGAGGAATTCTTGAATCATTTCTTGTCTTAGCGAGTTAGGAAAATACTTTTCCATGAACAGGTCTTCGAACTGTCTCCAAGTTAATGTCTCTACTTGTCGAGTACTTTTGATCATTTCCCACCAATGATCTGCTTCCCCTTCCATTTGAAATGCCGCCATGGTCACTCTATCTTGTTCATTTCGGAAGTCGGAAGTATCTACCAACTTCTTAATTTGTCTTAACCAAGCTTCAGCTTCATGGGGGTTTGATCCACCGAGGAATTTGTGGGGACGTAGCTTTTCAAATTTTGCTATCATTTCCGATTTGTTTTGATCTTGGTTTCGGGGTGGTATATTGCCTACCCTATCAGTAATCGCGCGTATAATTCGAGCGACATCGCCGTTAGGCACTCCATCACCATTACCGTGGTTATTATTTCTTGTTCGTCCAGCCATTCTGCATGATGGGATTTTTTTGTGATTTATTCATTTATTTATTATTATATGTTACTATATTTATGTGCAAGAATAGAAAATAAAAAAAATTAAAAAAAAAAAACTTCATTAATTAGACTAAATAAGCTACAACCAGCAAAATACACGCAAACAAAGGAAAATATTAAATGACATACTACGGGCAAAAGATAGCCCCTACAATCCGAGTTAACTCCTACACTCACAATTCTAAACTAGGCAATTTTACATGTGAGCATACAAAACAATCGGTTAGCCTGGTTTATAGTTCCCTTAAGACCCCTTAAAATAGCTAAGGAAAGTCTCTCCACACCAGGGCTTTCGGCTCCCATGTGGCTTGGAAAAGCCCCATGAATCGCCACAGCACCCTCACGAAGATAGTAGTTTCGCACACACGATGCCCTAGCAGCAGCACCGGCTCCTCCCGATAGGTCCTCCAGTCTTTGAAGTCCACTGACCCATCTCTCCTCACAATTCTGCTTGAGTCGGGCATAATACACTGAAGGCTCCAAAAGTCAAAAAGGTCGCCCACCCTATTGGTGAAACCATCCGGGAAGGGGCCTAATTGATATACCTAGGGAGTCTTTTGTCTTAAAATCTGGACAGGTCCGATATAGGTACCTACCAAACTCTCAACTTTCCAAGCACAACCTCCTAGGGGATGAAGTCTGACATATACAAAAGAGCCAATCTGCAACCCGTTCCACATATCCCAACCCTCAAACGTGGCTCCTACATCTTCAGTGCTCTCCTCGGTATTGCCTTCCATAGACTCATCGTCAGTGTCTGACTCAATCACAATAACCTCCAGGGGGTTGTATATTGGTACAACTTCTTCAGACTCAGGTTCAGGCTCAAGTTCAGGATCAGGTTCAGGGTCAAGCTCAGACTCAGATTCATGGTCTTCTATAGGCATCTCCACTTCTTTACTTGGGTCAGATTCTATGGATTCATAGTCTTTTATAGACATCTCCACTTCTTCACTTGGGTCAGATTCTATGTCATAATTTTCCACCAAATTTTCCTTGTTAGAGTTAATGTCTGATGACCCTGGCATCCTACAAATAAAAAGGTTCTAACTTAGTCAAGTCACCGAAAATTACAAATTAACGTAAGGTTTTCTTAAATGTAAAAATAACAATCTACTACCCATGGCCCAAAGGTTCAAACCTAGGCTCTGATACCAAACTGTGACGCCCCAAAATTTTTTTTTTTTTGAGACATCATAAGATTTTAAATAACAATAACTTGCTAGATAAAAAATTAACTACTAATTAGGAAATTTTAAATTCTTACATAGCCAAAGTCCAACAACAAAATAAAACTACAAGTTCACACACAACGTCACAACATAGTTAAATACTAATACAAGAAATAATAGGATTTTATTTTGATAAAATCTTGACTCTAAGTTAGCCAAGGTTCGATATTAGCAGCAGCTCCAATTTCAGCCTCAGTCCCTTCTTCGACATAATCTGGCATGAAATGCCAGGGCAACAAAATATATGCCATGAGTTTTGCAACACAGTAAGAAAATATAACCAACCTACCATTCTTTTTGAGAAAAATTAATGAGATAAAAATATAATCGTAAACATAAATTACAACCATTAAAATAATTCAAATAATTTTAATAACTTAGGTGACCCTTGAAATCTCACCAAAGAGGTTTAACTTACCAACCACTAAGTCATGGCCACGGTTAATTTGGAACCCCCCCTTGGTCAAATATTCAAGAACTACCAAAGATGCCTACGCCCGGAGTTATATACCCAAGCTGTAACATCCATGGTCTACCCCAAGGGAACGGTCTGCCAGGGGTATGTAACTTCCCTGCGTGCCACCCGCACATTCACCCTTATTCCAAAACCAAATACCGATAAAGGTTCAAATAATCCCCGTGCCATCTTAGAGTTTCGCGACACAATTTACTTAGCAATTTTTAAAAATCAGGGCTCGCCCTGAATACCCGGTATTAACCATTTATCAGTAACTTTATATATACCATCAATCATTTCGGTTAATTTATATATTAAACACAAATTATTCAATTCTCAATCACCAATAATGTTATACCAACTAAAAAAAAATCCCAACATAAAACATTATACATGTCACACAATGTACAATATTTAATAGACAATTAACTTAAACCATGGTATGAACATAATAACTTAGATACAAAAAATAAACCATAATTATACACATGCACAAATTTTTGATTTACAAAATTAGACTAGTACAATATTAAATAAATCACAATACACCCATACATGGATTACTAATTTATAATAGTTGATGGATTAGACCCACACAATATTCTAGTGATGATTTTATCATGTCCAGAAAATTTCAGATTGTAACTTAGGTATTAAAAATTATGAATAAATTATTTACACAATTCTAAAATTTGTGCAATTGAACAGAATACTCAATAGGGATGTTTAGGTCACTCTTCAGAAAGAATTTCAGAAAAAGAATGTGTAAATAATCCTGTAAAATTTCCAGCAATTTTTATGACACAGATTTGTCACATTTCCTTACATTAATTCCATGCTTAAATTTATAGATCAAATCCATAATCTAAAAATTTATCATGAAACTAAACTTCTCAGATTTCACCTCTTAGTTAGAAATTACCATATTTGGCTTAGTATAGAATTTTAAATAAATTTTCAAATACATAGTAAAATCTGTCTCACAGTTTCAGATTTAGTTAAAATTTTTTATAAATTCCTAGAAAGGTCAAAAATTGTCGCCAAAATTTCTGGATGAACTAGACATCATTATCAACAACTTTGTAGAAGAAATCATCTTGAAATTTTGAGTATAAAATTGTATAAAAATTCCGGCAACATTCTGGCAGATTCAAAACAGATTATTTTCAACACAGTTTCAGATTTAGTTAAAATTTTGTATAAATTTGTAAAAAGCTCAAAAATTGTTGCCAAAATTCCTGGATGAACTAGACATCATTATCAACAACTTTGTAAAAGAAATCATCTCAAAATTTTGAGTATAAAATTTTCTAAAAATTCGGGTAAACATGCTGGCAGATTTAAAACAGATTATTCTCAACACAGTTTAGACAGTTTATCATATGTATATAATCTGAAAATTTCAATTATATAAAAAAAATGAGAGGATTGAGAGAGTTTTCTTACTTAATAGTAGGATTCAAATGGGTGATGAAGTGGTAGAAAAATTTTGCTTCCTTAACCTTCCTCTCTTATTTTCCTTCTACTGAATCTCTCCTCACCCGTATATACTCCTTCTTTTGTTTGTATGTGTTCATGAACTAAGTCTACCTATGATATACATAGACAGATCTCTCTCTGTCACGATCCGCTCCCCGTACCCAAGGGTTAAGCATCGTGATGGCCAGTAACTGAAGTTACCTACGGCCAATTCATAAACAAATTAACAAACGCAAGCGGAAGAAATATTTGAGTAAGAGTACCAAAATAATCATTGGAGCTTCTATTTTTATTACAAAATTTATTGACCAAAAAGGTCGATATTTACATATAAAAATATCATAAAAATACTGTGTGTGCGTCTATTCCGCAGCCCCGCATCTAAGACTTTTCAAAAGCTATTTCTGAATTGTATTATTTCCTGAAAATTGGTAAACAACTATAAGCACATGGCAGAGTGAGAAATATTATACCAAGAGTATAAGGGACACGAAATAATCATGGATAGTTAATTAGGCCAAAACATTTACATAAACAAATCATTTAAGTAGCAGAAACTGAAATACAAATATTATAAATATATATAACCATAACCACGGTACAGAACAAAACAGAACAGAGATCACAGAAGTGACAGTCAGAACAGAGGTACGGATTCAAGAGGTGGCTCGTACGGATTCTAGAGGTGGCTCCCACAATAGTGTAGCACTTAGCTCCGCACAGCACTTTGCTCCGCACAGAACAGAGGTCAATGGATCCATGACAAACAAAGGACCACAAAGTGGTCAAACAGAGGCCAATGGTTATTTACGTCCCCCAAGGCGTGGGACTCCCGTGGTGGTACTTACAAAATATAATTGTATATAAGGTCATAGCAAAGTATTCTTTAAAATATAAATAAACATATCCATGGGTTTCTTTTTAAGCAAATATGGTTCAGATATAAAACCACGTAACTGAAATATTTATAAAACATAACTTTTATTAATATACTAATAAAATATACTTGTATAAAATAGATTTTGGTAAATCAAAACATATGTAAAATATATTTTGGTAACTCAAGGTATAATATAACTTACCTTAACTTTAATACCTTACTCTTCCTTTCCACTAACAAAGACACTTTTAGCTTCCACTATTCTTTCCTTCTTCTTCTCCTTTCTTTCTTTCTTCTTTCTTTCTCTTTTCTTTTCCTTCTTTTCTTTTTTTCTTTCTTTCCCGAGTGAAACTATTCCTCTCTATTTATAGCGCGAGAGGGCAGACGTGGCTTGTATCAGATTCGATTAATAATTATATAGATTCGTTTTTATCCTTAATAGATATTTAAGATAATTATCTTTTGACCTAATATTTTAATATAATTATATAAATAAATTAATTCTTAATTGAATTACACTTTATCTTATACTAACAGAAAATTAATTATTTATTTTGCTACCACACTCATTATTATTATTAATATTATCTATATTATTATTATTTATATTTTGACCCATAAATTTTTAATAATTATATTATTTTATATAATAAATCATATATTTTCTTAACTGAGATTAAATAATATTAGTATAAATTCTATAGAATAATTAAAAATCTGGGTTGTTACACACTCTCTCTCCTCACCCGTATATACTCCTTCTTTTGTTTGTATGTGTCCATGAACTAAGTCTACCTATGATATATATAGGCAGATCTCTCTCTCTCTCTCTCTCTCTCTCTTCATGATGTTATTCCCTGCCATAAACTTCACTCTACCCAAAAGCCATCATTTGGTGGAATTCACCAAGCCAACATGTAAGTTAGCATGTGGTATACCGTTGCCACCAAATCTGATTCTCCTATATATATATATATATCTTTTAATTTATAATAATAATTATTGAACATCAATACCGTATTATTCTTAACAAGGTCTTTGTTAGTGATAGAATTGGGTTAATTTAAAACTATTTTTTTTTTTTCACTATTCTATATTTTAGATAGGTTCTGAATAACATTAATTAATTAATTTAAATATGGGTTTTCACATGGGGCCCAAAGCCTTTTAGATTCATCAACGCACGGGCGTCTCACCCTTCTTTTATGCATGTTAGAAATTGGGCGCCCATGTGGCTTGACTCTTCTTTGAACCTTTTGAACCTTATCCAAATGAGTTTGAATTTGAATTCAAAACCTATTTGGATAACCACTCAGGATATCTATATCTATCATATCAACTGATATGGATAGATGATATAGATATCTTATATATCTGATATAACTGATATGGATAGATTTATTATTATCCAATATATCTGATAATATAGGATATGGGTGATTAAGAGAAAAACAACGTATGTCGTATGTTTTTTCCCATATACTGACTCTCTCCCAAAATACAACGATCAAGAGCCATTTTGCACTGTGACTTGTGTGGGTGATATTCATTCTGTAATATCACTCCATTGCTGGGTTGATTGATTAGATTCAGGAAGCACGTGATTTACCCACAAGATCCTTCGATTCAAACTCTGCAGATAAAAGTATGACCATAATTTTTTATTCATTTTTATACTTTATGATTTACATTGGTATCAGAACATGAATGGGTATTTTCATGTTTTCTCTAATCATGTGTATATTATATATATATATATATATATGTACACATTATATACATGAATGTTTATAAAGGAAGAAAATTTCAACTCATATTAGATTGAGAGTGTGGTACACCTCATTTTTATGTTCATTAAATGTGATTTTTGATGCCATAAATGTTTTGGTTGTGAAAAATGGAGTTTGGGAGTACCGAAATCGGACCAGAAAACACCCCGGAAGGCGGCACATGTGCCTCACGCGCCAAATGACGCCGTCAGCGGCAGGCATGCGCTTCCACGCGCCAAGCGCACAATACACGCACCTAGACGCGCACACTGTCCACTCGCGCGCCGTCCGCGCCACACACGCGCGCCGTGCGCTGAGCCGCTCGCTGGGCCGTTCTTTGAGCCGCGCGCTGAGCCGGCTTCTGAGTCGCCTACTGGGCCTCACGCTGAGCCGCAGATGAGCCGCGCACTGAGCCACGTCGTTTTTCTCCGCCGACTTGGCTGCTAAAGTTAAGGCTCTGTTTGTTTTGTTTTTAATTCTGAATCGCGTTAAATGGTCATAATTAATTCGTTATAGCTTTGTTTTAAACGTGGTTGGGACCATTAGACTCAAAATTAAATTTTTTATATTTTGTAAAATTTTCAAATTTTTATGAAAATAAAAAATATTTTTCCTAAAAAATAATTCATTATTTTTGCTTTAAAATGCATCTGGTGTTACATGATTAAGTTTCTGGGGCTGAATTTTTTATTGTAGACTATTGTTGTAGTTTACTATTTACTGGTATAGTTATTTCATTTTACCAGATTCTGGAATATTTATTTCTAATTTTATGTGTATTTATTAATTATTTAAAATTTCAGAAAATACCAGAAAATTCCAGAAATTTTCAGAAGTGATATACTTTCTGTTATGGAATAATTTGAATATTAAATACAGCATATTGTTATTTTTTTCTCCTAGAGTTTCTAATATGTTGTAATTAGAATAGCATGATTAATTGTTATTTGTTTAAATTCCATTATTAATTGTGTCATAGCATGAGTTGGTTGTGAATCTACATTATGATGCTATTGTATGGAATTAAAATTTTTTATCATGCTTTTAGACATGCCATAGTCAGTGCGAGGTTATTCGGTTGAGAGAAATCTTAGTAGATTTACTCCCGAAAACCAATATTTTGTGCATAAAGTAAATTAAATTTTGGATAATTGTCACATGTGGCGCAAGAGATGATTACGAGCATAGCGGATTTTCGATCTTGCGACTTGTGTAATATTGTCACTATTTAATTTAGATTTTTGTGGAAAAATTATATTATGCTAATCAAATTAATCCCAATGCGAATTTCTCTCTAAATTGACTTAGCTTATGAAAGTTAATTGGTTGACCTAGACTTAGTAAAGATGTTCAAATGTGAACAATGTAATCCTATTCTTTAGATGAGCAAAAGTCTTGGAGACTTTAGGTCAAACCTTAATTGAGCCAAAGTAAGGAAACATGACTCAAAGTTGTCGTGGTTTTGTTGCCTTGTTTGGCATAATAAAAACTAATGTGTGCGCTATGGTTAGCGGCACGCTACGTAGTTTTGGTTGGCGAGTTTTGGAGTTGTAAAATTAGTAAGCCCTCAATAGATCTGTATATGATCTTGACTATTGAGCTGCGCGGATTGACTTTGTAATTTGACTTGTAAATAATGTTACATCATTGGATGAAGTAACATTCAAGAGTCACGTCATCCAAGAAATGCGAGCTTAAATAAATTAGTCATTAAATATAAGACGAGTAGCCAGTATGAGTAGTGTTTTGCTCTCTACCCAATTATTGGGAGTGAATGGAGCAAAATTTGATGCACTATAATAGTGTGCGTTGAAATATCACGTGAAGTTAAAAGATTAGTGCTTAGAAGCTGCAAAATCTATTAACACTAAGTGAAAAGATTAGCGCTTTGTGGCTGCAAAATCTATTAGCATTGCCAACTTGTCTAAGTCTGGACACTTACTGTTTCCACACTTGAGTGTGAGACATGAGGAGGGGCTTCTTTGTATGATTCCTTAGCTAGGCTAACGTTTTTTAATAACGTTTACCACTAAGCGCAAACGTTGCAGCATAATAATGAAAAGGTCAAGGCTGACAAGGTTGTTATGACTCTAAGAATTTGACGCATCACTTGTGAGAGCATTGTGTTGAATTAGACTCTTTAGCCTAATTCGCGCTTAAGTTACTTCAGGAGCTGTCATAGATTGATAGTTTATTCTCTCCTTCTTATGGATAGTAGAATTAATTGCAAGTAACTATGAAGCGAGAAACAGAGATGGCAATAGGAGTATCGTCATCTTTCAATTAGATGCAATAAAGTGTATGGAGAATAAAATTGACTTGAAGGTGCAGGGGATTAGCAGTTACTAGTTAAATTTGTGACTTAGGCGCACTTGATATCTCCATGACATCCTTTTATGATCTGGTGAATATGAATTAGTCGTGAGTCATTACCTAGTTGGGCCTAAACCTTTAAAACTTGTCTTCGAGAACTCACACATTAAGATGATTGGAATTAGTTTATGACATTGGTCATGAACCAGTGGCTTATTATACTTAATCACATTAATGAGATGATGACACGATGGTTTGAGTAGGCCTTCTTGGGCCCACTCGCTTATGACATCCTGCTCTCATGTAAATGTGTAACTTTGTTCGCAATGGTTGCGCATAAGTAAGTAGGAAAGCCGTAGAAGGTCATTTGTATTGGTGCATTTAGTCCACTATCATTTTTGTGACTAGATATGTATAAGGGTATGATAGCCAAGCCTCAATCTCGACACATTTATAGATTACAATACGCATCTGAGTCAAGACGATTTGATCTCCCAGAAGTCAAAAGTTTTGAGATGATTTTTGACATTGCACATATGAGGTTGAGATCAATTAGATAACAGCTTTCGTGCTTTTAGTTTTGACTAAGGTGGTGAGTATCTATTTGAGTTATTTTAGAAAAAACTCTGTGAAGAGAAATGGATGCTTAGAAAATTGATTATTCCTAATACTCAATAACACAATGGTGTAATAGAGATAAGGAATTAAGTATTGTTAATGTTAGGTGGATAATGGCGCAAAATGTTTCCTAATTGGGAATTGCATTAGTTTGTTGCCTATATCCCTAACTAAGTGCCCTCCATATCAGTTTTTTACACTCCATTTGAGTAATGGGTTAGCGGAGAGCCATCTATGGGCGATCTGTAACCGTTAAGCAGCTTATCTTTATTTTACTTCTCATAAGGTTGCGAAGTTAAGACCTAGGGTTCAATAGCGCATTATTGTATGTTGTCTTGTAAACACATAGGGTCATGTGGCGCATTATTGTATGCGGTCATGTAAACCCTCTGGGTCATGTGCATATAGGTAAGCAGCTTTGTGGTAGTGTAACTAAGTCACATAAAGTTTTCTTAGTAAAGATGACGTGAATAGAGTTTTGGAACTCTATAAGATAGAGAATTCTAAGCATAGCGCTTTTATGTAGCCTAGTTGAGAATGGAAAGAAATTTCCAATATCCTAGGGACAGTGGGAGCAATGTGCCTACTAATGGATTACTCCATTAGAGAAGAATACTCTACATTCTTAGTTGCGTGGTAGCGAATGTGAAAATTTTTCACGTCATCACTGGGTGATTGAGAGGGAAACATTCATGATTGCTCCGCAAGATGATAAAGAGCCTAGGATAATGCCAAAGGCTCTAGTCCCCTGTTTTTAGAAAGTGGATCAATGTTGCGCAGTTTAAGACAAAGTCTTTGAGGATTAATGATTTCTATAATTTAGTTGACTTTCCATTATGACGCGAAACTGTTCTGAGGTTATGCGTAATTTGGATAGTCATTGTTGAGGCATAAGGCTCGCTAGATACCGAAAAGTCGCACCATTGAGGAAAGTGTAAACCATGAGAAGACTTTCTCCTGGGGAGTGAGGTTATTTTGACTTAGGCTATGATTGATATAAGTTCGGAATATTGATTTGTGGACATTGTGACCCAACTTTCTCGTTAGAGAATTGGATAAGTAGATCCGTAGGGATTTACCTTCTACTTTTATGATGAAAAGTTAGAAGCGCAAAAAGGTTGCTAGTTCCAATAAATCTTTTACAACCTAAAACAGTTATCCAAATAGTGGTTCTTAGATTTCGTCAAGCTATGATAGGCCAATGATGATCGATGAAGACTACTGAGGCATGATCAATGGTCCAAAAGAAGTTTTTCCTTACTTAGTCATTATGAGCCAGGAATTTATAAGGTTGTCGCCACCTAGAGTGGGCAGTCCTCTGTTTTAGATATGATGGACATGGGTGATGTAATTTATATGCTCGGATGAACGATCCTTAGGGATTGTTTTGGGAGAATTCATGTTTTGTCTTCGATGACTTACATACGAAATATCCTAGAACGATTCTAGATGCAAAATTGCAAACCTATTGACTTACCTATTGGTAAAAGCCAGAGCCTTAGCTATTGAGTGAATCCTCGGATTGTCTTTGGGAGAAACAGATGACCTATATTTCTTGATCTTTTCTTTGTTGTGGGAGCCTAAAGTACGCTATGTGGGCGTATTCGGCATGACAAGTGTTATCTTTGGTAAATGGACAACTGAGTTGTTTAGTCATTGACCTTGCTCATTAGACTGTGGATAAAATGCTTTACTAGTAGTATATTAATTTGCTCCTTGTAAGATTCAATGCGCTAGTTGGGCGCATTAAGAATGAACGCAAATTGGTCACCAAAATATCTTTAGAGAGGTTATTGCACAAGAGGTAGTGATCTTAAATCACTTCATGTGAGGCGCACATGGTAGATTCCGTTGTATATACTTATCGCAAGAGGTGCTGATAAGTCTTATGTTTGGAATCTAGAATTGCGCAAGCTGTGGTCATTTTTTTTTTTAAATCGATCACTTATTTTGAGATGATGGGATGTTGACACTATTATGGTTTGTGTCATAATGATTAGCAAATGATGATGTCAGCAAGCAAGATTGGCTCACTCACACGAGCAATCGCCCTTGGCGCTTGGGAGCGAGCAAGGATGAAACTAGTGGTTTATTTTTATTTGGAGCCAAGAGAGGCTTAAAATAATCCACTATGCATGTCGCCTTGGTTACAACTAAGATGAGGTCGTGTTAAAGACCAAACATGGATGTTAGTACCCACTTTCCATGTTGTGCCTGTTATGATTAGCCAGATGCGAGATCTCATTTGGCGCCTAGAAGGCGAGCAAATAGAGAATTCAGGTTAGGCGCTAGAAAGCGACTAGACTAATATCTGTACGGTGTATTAAGTATGACGTCACTCTTTATGAAAGAGTCACTCCACCGTAGCATGTATTCATACTATATGTGCTTGGCGACCGAGTAATGAGGTGAGAGAATGGATCATTGTTTCCTCATTGTGTGAGCCTTACGTGTCATTATTGATATGGCTTTCATTTATGTACCCTTTTGTGACTTTTGACCATGTCATAAGGTAAGGGGTTGATATTTTGCTACTTTGGTATGTTGTCTGCGGTCATGTATGATTCGGCCTTAAGGGACATCACTGGGAAAGCGGTCAATCCTAAACTAAATGGCATGAGGGCAAAAGGAAGATCATCTAGTATTACACCACTGTTGTATATTCATTGCCGGCAACTCACATCGCTCTGTATGAGAGACAGATTGAGTGTGAATATATTGCAAGAATTGAGATGGTCAAACATGCTCTTTTTGAGGGATTAGAGATGTTTTTTGGACCAGTGTAATTAGATGGGTCTGGGGTATATGAGACACTATTTCTGTTTTTTTTGGTTGATGTCTCTATGCTGGCTCATTTTGAGTTTCTAGTATAGAGCTTCCACATGCAAGTGTTCTCAGCAGTCGCACGGTGCAGTAGGTAGTATGAGATTGTTCATTTTTGGGGAGATTGAGATAGAGATGTGGCAGTGTCATGCCAACTCATGTGCGAGTGGGAGATGTTAGAAATTGGGCGCCCATGTGGCTTAACCCTTCTTTGAACCTTATCCAAATGAGTTTGAATTTGAATTCAAAACCTATTTGGATAACCACTCAGAATATCTATATCTATCATATCAACTGATATGGATAGATGATATAGATATCTTATATAGCTAATATAACTGATATGGATAGATTTATTATTATCCAATATATCTGATAATATGGGATATGGGTGATTAAGAGAAAAACAACGTATGTCGTATGTTTTTTTTCCATATACTGACTCTCTCCCAAAATACAACGATCAAGAGCCATTTTGCACTGTGACTTGTGTGGGTGATATTCATTCTGTAATATCACTGCGTTGCTGGGTTGATTGATTAGATTCAAGAAGCACGTGATTTACCCACGAGATCCTTCGATTCACACTTTGCAGGTAAAGGTATGACCATAATTTTTCATCCATTTTTATACTTTATGATTTACAATGCATGATGTGAAAAAAGTGTGGAAGGGTACTCAAGTAGATGGTTGGGTAGGATACAAACTAAAAACCAAACTGAAGCCACTAAACAAGCTTTAAAGAAGTGGAAAATTGAAGTGTTTGGGAATATGGACTCTAAACTGAAGCAAGCTGAAGAAAAATTACATGCCCTGGATTTAACTGTTGAGAGTAGAAATCTGGATGAAGATGAAGGTAAAAGGAGAAGAGAGGTGAGTGGCGAGGTGTGGAAGCTCAGAAAGTTGTTGGAAAAAATTTGGCTACAGAAGTCACGGCTGAATTGGAATTTAAAGGGAGATAAAAACACTAAATTTTTTCACATCATAACTACAAAATGGCAGAATATTAATGCAATTGACTCTATGACAGTGAATGGAATAGTTCTAAAGCATCCTATGGAGGTTAAAGAAGCTTTGTATGATCACTTCAGGTTTAGCTTTAATGAACAATGACAGTTCAAACCAAAGCTTCTGGGCCCATTTAAAGTGATCCAACAAAGTCAGCACTTCAGTAGTTTGGAAGTGGCATTTTCTGAAGCTGAAGTTTTTGATGCAGTTACTGATTGTAATGGCAACAAGGCACCTAGTCCTAATGGGTTTAACATGACTTGCTACCAAAAAGGGTGAAAATTCATGAAAGGTGATATTCTTACTTTCCTGCAGAAATTTTATACTAACAGTAGATTGGTTGATGGCTTAAATAGTTCCTTCATCACTTTGGTCCAAAAAAAGACAACCCTTCAGGCATCCTAGATTTCAGGCCTATTAGTCTTATAAACTCCACATATAAAATTCTTTGCAAGGTTCTTACCAATCGACTGAAAAGAGTCCTTCCTGTTATTATAGATAATGCCCGGTTTGCATTTCTAGGGGGTAGAAATATTTTGAATGGTGTATTAATAGCTAATGAGGTGGTGGACTGGTGAAAGAAATCCAGAAGAAAAGGCCTAATATTGAAGTTGGATTTCCAAAAAGCTTATGATACAGTAAATTGGAACTTTCTTATCCAAATGCTATCCAATTTTGGGTTTGGTGCTAAATGGGTGAACTAGATCCATACTTGCATTTCTTCAGCTAAAGTCTCTGTGTTGGTAAATGGGTCTTCCACACCTGAATTTAGCCCTCAAAAAGGGTTAAGGCAAGGCGATCCATTACCACCTTTCTTGTTTAATGTGGTGGCTGAAGGCCTAAATCTATTACTTACAAGAGCAAAAGAGTTGGGCTTGGTCAAAGGGATAACCATTGGGTTCAATGGCATTAATATCTCTCATCTTCAGTTTGCGGATGACACAATTATTTTCTGTGAAGTTGAGTGGCCTGAAGTGTTAACTGTGAAAAGAATATTCAGATGCTTTGAGATTATTTCTAGGTTGAGGATCAATGATCAATTTTCACAAGAGTGTTGTATGTGGTGTATGCATTCCTGATGATTTTGTGCAAACTTTTGCTTCAAAACTTAATTGTACTTGCCAGAAGCTTCCTTTGAAGTACCTTGGAATGCCACTAGGGGCCAATCCATCAAGAAAAGCAACCTGGAAGCCTGTGGTGGAGAAATTCAAGAAGAAACTAACATATTGGAAAAGGAGGTTGCTGTCCTTTGCAGGTAGAGTAACACTGATCAAATCTGTACTGTCTTCACTCCCTGTTTATTACATATCTCTGTTTAGGCTGCCTCGAAGTGTGGGAAGATAGATTAATAAGATTCAAGCCGCTTTCTTGTGAGGAGATTCTGAGGTCAAGAAGAAAGTCCACTTGGTGAAATGAAAGGATTTAATCAAGGAAAAAAAGCAAGGTGGGTTTGGGATTAGAGATTTAAGAATTGTGAACAATAACTTGCTTGCCAAGTGGTGGTAGAGATTTGGGATAGAAGATAACTCACTTTGGAAACAGCTCATTTGCAGTAAGTGCAAGTCAAAGGGGAGAAAATGGTTTCCTTTTCATGTGGAGGCAAACAATATTTAAAAAATATGGAGTGACATTCTACTTGTTAATAAGTCTAACAGTAGCCTGTTCAACTATTATTTGCACAATACTGAAATCAAGATTGGTAATGGTGAAAGACTTAGTTTCTGGATTGATAATTGGATGGGCACCCGGTGTTTGAAGTCCCAATTCCCTAGATTATACTACTTATCAGTGGACAGAGACATTTCCTTGTATATGCAGTGGTCTAGGGCCCGAAATCAGAGTAGCTGGACTTTTAACTTCAGAATGGCTTGGGAGGAAGATGAATTACAGAGACTTCATAGTGCTCTAAGTGAGGGTCCTGATTTGAGATTGGATTCTGTTGATAGTCTAGTGTGGAAAGCTAATCTTGTAGGTATTTCCAGAGTTAAAGGCGTTGTTAACTGGTGTGAATCTTCTAATGGTCCTGCCCTAACAATTCCTGACTTGATCTGGCACAATCCCTCTCCTCCTAAGGCCCAATTTCTCTCTTGGTTAGTCTGGAAAGGGAGGTTAAAGACTTCAGATTATTTACATCGAATTGGTATCTTAAGTGACGAAGTTAGTGTTAAGTGTGTGTTTTGTCATGTGGAGATTGAATCACTTAATCATGTTCTATTATTATGCCCCTTTGCTTTGAAAGTTTGGTATACCATAATCAAGTGGTGGGGTTTGCAATGGGCCTTCCCTAGTTCAGTAGTTATGCTCATGTACTAGTGGTTAGATTGGACTTACAGGAAAACAGAGAAACAACTGTGGAGAGTAGTTTTGATTGCTGGTTTGTGGTCCTTTTAGAAGTGCAGGAATGATTGCTTGTTCAATGAGCTGCAGCCCATTTGTGATGACCTATGTGAGTTAATTAAATTTAGAGTGGCCATTTGGATGAAAGCACATTCACTTGGGCAAGAGTATGGGGTGGATGAGTTTGTCTACAATATTCAACAAGTCAGAATCTGCTTATAGTTTTCTGCTGAATCTGTGTGCACTGCTTATAGTGCCCTACTGGGTCTGTATGGATGAACAGAGAAGGTGTGTGCTGCTGGTCTGCTGATGATCTTTTTGCTACTGTTTTGCTGGTCTGTCTGCTTTGATCTATTTGTTGTGATCTGTTGTGACCTGGTTTGCTATGATCAGGATGTGCTTGGGGAGATGACAGTTTGGTTGAGTTCTCAGTCCAGTTGGTGTTCTGTCTATTTGCTTTGTTTTGGGCAGCATCGGTAGGTTTTGATTAGTAGTTTTGATGTTTCCATGCTAAGGGTGTAGACAAATGTTATGGGAATGAATTTATGTAGGAGGTCTACTGCTAAATGATGCTGTTTCTGAGGTTGCAAATCTGTTTCTGAATTTATTTAAGTTTTGATCACTATGCTGCTAATACTTTGCTTATGTTTTGCTGATTGGCTTGATGATTGGCTGCTGTTATTTTTGTGTGGTGCTGGTGTTGTGTGATGCTATGCTGAAGTCTGCATAGTTGATGATGCTGCTGTTTGATGGTCAAGGTCATGATTTGGTGCTGGTCTGCTATGCTCTGCTGTCTAGGTTTTTTTTTGCAATAGGTCTTAGTTTGTTAAGGCCTTATTTTGCCTTAGAAATGGTGGGATGGCTGATTGGCTGAGTTGGGATATTGTGTGGATCGGTCTGTCATAGCTGAATGGCTGAATAGTATAGTATGGGCTTTTTGGTGTGTTGTTGTGTTGGTTGGTCTCTCATCAACTCTAGGGGTGCTAGCAAATGATAGGATGGGTTTTTTGGTGCCAACCTAGTTGGAATAATTTAGCTCATTGTGATACTTTTACACTCCCCTTTTCTCTATTGATGTAATTTGCTTTGTACTTGTTTATTCTATCAATAAAGATTCTTTTTTGCTGGAAAAAAAAAAATTGTTTGTGAAATTTGAAATCCCTAATAGGCAAATTCCTTACAAGGTGGGTTTTATTTGTTTTTTAGTCTAATCATGTCTCTGATCCGGCAAAACAAATGCCACCTAATAGTATTAGTGATTGTTAAAATATTATTTACATAGTAACAACATTTTAAATTGTATTAAAAAAAAGATTATAAAATATACTTAATTGCATTGTGATTTGTCGGTTAGCTCAAATGCATTGTGATTAGATTAAGGAAAATGTTATAGATTCTAAAAAATTTACTAAATTTTCTATTAAACTTCTTATATAGGTGTGAGACTTACACAAACTTACACGTATGTAGGTCCTACACTCATATAAAAAATTTGATAAAAAATTTAATAAATTACATAAAATTTCCAACATAACTCTTAGATTAATGAAAGTGACATCGTTTTCAAAGGCAAAAACGAGAAGCAATGGTCCACATTATAAGGTAAATAAAATTAATATTATATTTACAAATCAATTAAAGTACTATTTATTATTTACAAATCAATTAAAGTACTATTTATTAGAAGGTGTATATGTGTTGTTTTGTGGGGCACCATCATTCACTTTTTTGTTTTTTTCGTTTTGGGTTAGACTTGCGTCTTTGTTTTCTACTTCTATATTATGTTAATTATAAAGGTAATTTACCAAACACACCCTTTAAAAGAAATGTTAACGAAACTAACTTGTCTCACACTAAAGTCATAAATAAAAACACCATTATTTGTTATAATTAATATCATATTGGGACATAATTAAAAGATCAAAATACTATTATGAATCATAATAAAAAAATACCACTATGAATAATTTTTATAAATATTACTACAAACTCAGCCTTATCAACTCAGAATCTTTATCTTATAGTTTAAATTTATTTTATACATGGATCTCACACTACACAAATTCAATTATAATTACACAATCTCATTTGGGAAAGTTAAGGGTGGGTATCTAGAATTATTCAATTTTTATACTACATTTAGTAACAAATATCAATTCACTCTTTATAGATTGGCGGAGGATTCATAAATTGGACCGATTAATTCAAAAGACCAATCCCACTATCTATTAACGGGAGATTCAATTACAGTCAAGACAAATGCCATCGTCCACTAGCCGAAGATTTAATTAAAGTTAAAACAAAAACCCGTATATAAACTGACTTCAATAAATTTTTTATGCTTAAAAAATTTTGAACTTAAAATCTTAAAAGGGGTAAACCCTAAACTCAAGTGTTAACCACCAAACTAATCTCTTGCGGTTCTCCTTATAGATTTTACATCATAAAATGACAAAGCTCATGTTAAAAAAGGAACCCAATCCATCTGCTACAATAACTTTTGTTTAAATAGAATCTTTCTTTACACTATTTCTATACCTTTTTTATTATTATTATTTTTATTTTTTTTTATTTTAATGTTGTGCTTTGCATGTAGCAAGCAATGGAGGCACTGGTGGTTACGTACATCTCCAATTTTGAAATTCACTATAGCTATGGGGTTGAGGATGAGATATCATGTGGTGTGTGTGTGTGTGTGTGTGTGAAGCTAGGGAATTAAAAGTTTCTCATTCTTATGTGTTTTGGACTTGTATCATCACTTCGATATTCGTAGGTGTTATGCTGGTGGTTAGTTACCTAATGCAACTTCTCTCCTTAATTTATTCATGATTAATACTAACCGTATGAAGTTTAGATTTTGTTTGAATAAAAAAATTGCATATATAGTTTCCACCCAAAGGCTCCAATGAATTAGGACTTGGGACATTATTTGATAAATTATGTTAAGAATAAAAAATATTTTCATAGAATGTTTAAAAAATAAAATTTTTGTTGCAAAACAGATTAGGAAATAAATTAACTCACAGGATTATCGTCGCTAGAGTGGTCATTAAAATAATATTTTAAAAATAAAAAAATTAATATTTAGTGATAAAATTTTAAAAATGTTGTTAATAAATGTAATTTTAGAGATAAAATAATTTTGTGTCAAAATAATTTATTTTTTAGACGAAAATTTTGAATAATAATTCATCATTAAAATTTTAATTTTATTGATAAAAATATAATAATAACACTTTTTACAATATGACCTGCCCATTTAAAATAAAAATAAATTGTGTGGTGTGAAGTGAAGTCAGAAATTGGGTGTGAGGAGAGAATGGATGATGTGCAATTAGAATTACTCATTTGATTAACACAAAAAATTAGAAAAATATGTGACTTTTTTAGCTTGATATTTTTTTTTTTTTTTTGTGAATTCAAAGATTTGGGACTGAATCTTAGCTTCAATCCATTCAATCTTCTCTCTGCATATCTTCCATTTTTTATTTTCTTAGTCGTTATTCTTGGGCATTTTAGTACATTCAAACCATTTCTATTACTGTTGTTTGATTTTTCCAGGGAAACAAACAGATGGATGAAGAAAAACCCTAGTCGTTTTTCTGTTTGGGAAGAGGTAAACTCAAAAACCCTAGCTCTCTTATTGAGTTTTTGTGATTCTTAGCAGTAAATTTTTTACTTAAGTTAACCAGTGTGGCAGTATTTGACTGGGTGAATTACACTAATGGTCCTTATAGTTTGGGACTTGTGTTATTTTGGTCCTGACTTTTCAATTGTGATACATTTGATCCTGAATTTTGAATCTTGTTCCAAATAAGGACAATTGTAGATACTATTAGATTTTTCAAGGGCAAAATTGTCAATTTGATAGAACATAAATTAATTTGATAAAAATAAATGTCAAAAAATTATTTTTGAATTTTTAAAAATTATTTCTAGCTACTAAAGATAAAATTATATAAAATTGATAAATCTTTTAGACATTTATTTTTTTTTTTTACCAAATTAATTTTTATTATGTATTTAAATGATAATCATGTAAAATTAATTTTTAAAAATTAATCATGTAATTTTTACAAATTTTACATAATTTTATTTTTGGTGGGTAAAAATAATTTTTTAAAAATTTTAAAATTTTTTTTTGATATTTATTTTTATCAAATTAGTTTATATTTTATCAAATTGACGATTTTGCCATTGAAATTAAGCAATGGTATGTTCAATTGTCCTTATTTGGAACAAGATTCAAAATTCAAGGTTAAATATGTCACAATTGAAAAATCGTAGACTAAAGTGACACAAGCTCCAAATTATGGAGACTAAGGCCTCGTTTGGCAACCCAACTTTTTAGTCAAAAAATCAAAAAGTTACTAGTCAAAAAGCCAACAACCCATACCAAAAAGTCAAAGATTCTCTTTTCACTTTACTTTTTGCACATCTTTTCGTAAAAAGCCAAAAAGTCATTCCAAACATACTTAATTTTTTTTAGCTCATATTTTAGTCAAATAGCCAAAAAATTACTAAATTAGTCTGTTCCCAAACGAGGCCTAATAGTGTAATTTGCCCTATTTGACTCATATTTGCATCTAATCCACAATTGTAATTTACAGCTAGATGACTTTTCAACTTATGCTTTAGCTGTTATCACAATGGGGTTGTTTGGAATGATCTAAATAAGTGTATTTTTTGACTTTTTACGAAAAAACATAAAATATGGGTTGAGTTTGAAGTGATATAGTAGAGAGATAATGTAATTTAAATAAGATGATATAACTTAAATAAAATAGTAATTTTTGATTTTTTAAATTACGTCAAACTAGGCCTTATTATCCCAATGTTGTTGCTGCATGTATAATGCTAGATTTTGAATAGACGCAATGTGTGCGCTACTAGTTTGGCAGTTTCTTCCATTATCATAATTGAGAAGAGGTTATCTCAAGGATGTGGTTTTGTTAGATTAACTGGCACAAGTCATATGCATTTTTTTTATTTTTTTTGTTTGGGGGGGGGGAATAAAGGGCATATTTGACATTAATGTTATAAGAAGGTGTTACACAACTTTACTTTTGTTCTCGCGCCAACTGAAATGTTCCCTTTGTAATATAGATGAACTTAACCCGAACTGACCTATTGAGATTGTGTGGAACTTCATCCGTAGACATTGGGGTTCCTCAAATCAGAAATTCAGATGTGGGTATGATGCCTCCTCTAGTGATAAGTAATGGAGTTAGTCCAAGCTGAGTTTGTCTTAACAGCTCCCTTTGAAAAGTTTTTCCTATTGCAACCATTCTCTAGTGAGTTATGCACATCAAACCTCAATGGGGAACAATTTGCAGGACCAAGCAGCAATTAGCTCCCCTGATTGGTCTCTAGTAGTTCGACAAACCGAACAAGCCTACCTTTTCCCTACTTTGTTACAATTGACTTTCATCCACCCTGCTATGAAAGGAAAACTACAGACACAGACGAACATATGCATGAATGGTTCTTATCCCGATGTGTCATTTTGGTGGAGTCTGACAAGTGAGTAGTATATGCTTCTCTCTCTTTTGGCAACAAGCACATCGTGAGGACCTTCTTCTGCTATCTTCCCATTGTCAATCACTGCTATCGAGTCTGACTTTTGAATCGTGGATAATCTATGAGCTACGATTACACAGGTCCTACCAATCATCAAATTTTCCATTGCTTCTTGTACAACGCTCTCAGATTTACTGTCTAAAGCACTCGTTGCCTCGTCCAATAGTAGTATTGAAGGATTCTTCAATATGGCTCGAGCAAGAGCTATCCTTTGCTTCTGGCCTCCTGATAACTGCACTCCCCTTTCGCCACAGAACATTGCATAGCCATCCTTCATGCAACTGTTGTCATCAGAAGGGGACAAATGCATTAGTGTTAATAATAAAATGGTAAGACCATCAATTTTTCTGCTTCTTCTTCTTCTTCTCTTTTATTTATTTATTTTATTTACTAGGACTACACGTTAGATATTCAAGTCATAAATGCAGAATTCTGAACATGGGCTACTATTCTAGTGCTCACCTTATGAATTCATGGGCATTGGCAAGTGTTGCAGCTGCAATTATCTCAGCTTAGCAAGATTGGATTTTTGACTTTCTTAAGGATAAACATACATAACAAAGAGAAGAAAATCCATGCAACAATAAAGGAGCCTTTTCTCCAAATCAAGAAAATTCAATTTAAATTCAAATCTGGAGGGACACATGGCGGCTTGTGCTAGAGCTTGGTGGACCAAGTCAAAACTACAAGGATAGACCTTAGTCGTTGGAGGTCAAAACCGTTTCCTAGTCTTGGGGGATTAAGGCAAGGATCAGGGACACATGTCACTAGGAAGAGCTGCCATGTTCCTACCAGTTAAGCAGAATTAGGGGTTTCCTCAACACTATATAAAGGGCTCCAAGTGCAACATTTGAGGGGGTCCAGCATTAATCAACTCGATCAAGAGTCTTTCAATTAATCTTAGCTTCATAGCTTATTTATCTTAGCTTCTTAGCTTAATTATCATTTCCATAGCTGATATTGTCAAGGATTGTACCTGCAAAAAGAGTGGGTTCCTGACTAACCAATGCTATCTGAGATCTCAGACCTCTCAGGTTATAGGACTTAATGTCAAGTCCATCAATCATAACTGATCCATTCAATGGGTCATAAAATCTCTCAATCAGTCCGATGATGGTTGATTTGCCAGAGCCACTCTGCCCAACCAATGATACTGTTTTCCCAGCTTCAACTTTGAGGCTTAATCCCGTAAGTATAAGTTGTTTGGGCCTTGATGGATAAGCAAAGTATACATCTTTGAACTCTATGTCTCCGTTCAGCTTCTCAGGCCCAACCCCATCCATTTCATCTGGTTCCATCTTACTCTTTCTTTTCAAGATCATGAAAACTGATTTCAGCGCATCAGTGCCCTTCGAGAGGTCTGAAGTCATGGTCCCTGCCTCTGCTATGACTCTCCCGGTCGTCACCAAAATGAAAAATGTCTGAAATAGGTGCCTGTAGGTGATATTATCGTGGTATAACAGTCGTCCTCCATACCAGAATATTAGCCCAGCCATAGCTGCAGTTAGGAACTGTGACACAAATAGACCGATTCCAGCATACCAGGACTGCTTTAGGCTCTCTCTCTTGGCACCTATTTGTGTAGTTGTGAAGAGTTTCATGATTTTCCCCTCGGCAGAGAAAGCTACAATTGTTTTGTGATTCCCAATCGCTTCACTTGCTAAGTCACTGCTCTTATTTTGAGCTTTTAAGACTTTCTTTGACATGCTCTTCATTAGGACACCTCTGGTGTAGAATGACCCAATGATAAGTGGTTGTAAACTGATAATCACGAGTGCAAGTCTCCACGTCAATGATACCCCCAAAATAACTGCTACGATTGCTGCCGACAGGACCTGAGCTAACAATGACAGCCTATCACAAACAAGAGATCTCACCATATTTGCCTCTCTAGCTAGTCTCGAGCAAAGAGCCCCACTTGTGTTGTCTTCTTGATCAAACCACTCAATCTCAAATGTCATAATCTTTGATACCATTTTCTCCCTGACTTGTTTGGTTAAGTGCTCTCCTACGAAGCCGAAGTTGTAATGTTGAACCCCACTGGTGATGAAAATAAAGATACCAAAGGTTAAGAAGGCAAGACTGTATATTTTAGTCTGCTTCTTAATCTCATTGTGATCATTGATGAAGTAGGCAGACAGAAGAGCACCCATGCAGAAAGAATGAATAGGCTGAATGATTCCAAAGAAAAGAGCAGCAGCACAACCCAGAAGAGTCTGGTTTCGTACAGGAGCTGTCATTTGTATTAGATGCCGTAGAGATGGAGTGCTGTTATCATCTTCTTGATGTTTGTTGGCCCTAGTATGTTGATCAAATGATTTGTTTTGGAATTCCGAAACCTCATTTGTTTCTTGAGCCTCTTGTGTGAAACTGAGATCATTGTTAGAGTCCAGTATCACAGAAGGTTCATTATCTTCTACTGAAGTTTGTTGCAGCTGCACCATTATTGAGTATGGACTGTGCTCATTTTGAAGAAGTTGAATGTGGGAACCGCACTCAACTATCTGTCCTGATTGAACAACTGCTATTAAGTCGGCTTTACGGAGAGTAGTGAACCGGTGTGCAACTATTATGGTTGTTCGTCCCACTGAGGCTTGATCTAGAGCATCCTGCACATTTTTCTCAGACTGAGAGTCTAAAGCACTGGTTGCTTCATCTAGCAGCAGGATTCTCGGGTCCTTCAGTAATGCCCTTGCAATGGCAATCCTTTGCTTCTGACCTCCAGACATCTGAATTCCAAACTGCCCAACCTATGATACGAAACAAATTGTACATAAACTTCCATCTTCTAATCATTAATTATTTTTCATGTTTCTTCAGGAACAACCACTGAAGATCTTAGTTTCTATGAGATTTTACACCTATCAACTGAAAGTTTCAAAGTTTGTGTGCTGTATGACATTCTTCCTATAACGATATAAAAATGTAAATGTATTCGTTGATATCAAAGAAAAGACTGGGTACATAGTTATGCATTTTAGAATTGTGCTATTATCAGAAATTGTTATGAAAGGAAGTGGAAAGAGTATAGTGGTCAAAATACTTATTTACAGGCAGATAGGGCCTTCAAAGTACAAACTGAACACATTTGCGAATAAGCTGGTACCCATTTTAAGAGGAAATCGCTAAATGAATACATACTTCTTTCTTCATTGTTCTTCTTTTTTCCTCTTTGTGTGTGTGTGTGTTGGGGGGGGGGGGTTGGTGTGGGGGGGGGGGGGGGGGGGGGTGGTGTGGGGGCTTTTTAGATTTAAGTCTCGTTTGGCAACCTTCTGTTTTAGTCAAAAAGTTAAAAAGTCACAATAAATTGTCACATCACTCTATCTATTTTTCTACACATCTTTTCGTAAAAAGTCAAAAAATTACTAAAATAGTATATTCCCAAACGAGGTCTTAATTTCTTATTTATTATGGTATGTGGTGGTGTTGGTAGCAACAAACACATCATAACAACTGAATCATTCTTAAAGATCAAAGCATACTTGCGGTGATAGAAATGATTGAAGTGTCTGGAACTTACTTGTGTGTCATAACTGTCAGGTAATTGACTGATGAAGTCATGTGCATTGGCAGCTTTAGCTGCATTAGTGACCTGTTCCATTGAAGCACTTTCCCTTCCAAAAAGTATGTTCTCTTTTATGGAAGTTGCGAAGAGTATAGGTTCTTGGCTAACAAGACCTATCTGAGACCGTAAGCTTTTCAGTTCTAGTGTTTTTATGTTAATTCCGTCCAATAAGATCTCTCCTTTAAGGGGATCATAGAACCGCTCCACTAAAGAGATTATTGTGGATTTGCCTGATCCACTGCTGCCTACCAATCCTACAGTTTGACTGGCCATCACTCTGAAGTTGAAATTTTTCAGTACCATGTGTGTGGGTCTTGAAGGATATGCAAAATCGATATCTTTGAACTCCAAGTCACCTCTAACATCTATAATTGTTTTGTCCCTTTGATCTTCAGAGTCTATTGCTGGAACTCGCTCGATCATTTTTGATATTGTAGATGCATATGTGGCTGCCTCTGCAAAATACTTCATATTGACCATAGAACTCCCAAGGGCACTACAAAAGAAAGTAAATTCAGGAGTCAATTATCTATGCAAAATGTTTCTAGTTGTGATCCATGATCCATCTTCTATGTTACATTGACTCTTCAGCATAAATGAAATACCCGTGTTAGACACTTGACACTTGATAAGGGTGTGAGATATGTGTCTGATACTTTTTATCGAACATTTCTTATATATTTGTATTCAACACTATCATTATATGCATTTATTGTTGTATAATTACTGTAAAATGAGTAAAATACATTTTTTTACTCTGTTTGTTACATATACCACCATTTTATCTTACATAATAGATTAAAAATATAAAAATATAATCTTTTTTTGCCAAGTCTGAGTAAATTTAAAATTTGAGGTTTGATGGGTTTGGCCTCTGGATATGCGCCCGCACCCGATATCCGTACTCAAGTTCATGTAACATAGTTGTCAAACATAGGAAGCAAGGTTTTAAATATGGGCCATTACATAACATATTGCCCGTTATGTATGGAAATTTTGGACGTCCAAAACAATTATTCATCGATATATTAGCCGGTATTGTCTAATATTGACCAATATATGACCGTATCACCAAATATTGGCACATATCTTAATACTTTTATGTAAAACCATGATAGGAAGTATAATGTTAGCATCTAAACTTACAGTCCTCCAGTGACAATGCATACCGCTGCCGCAAAAACATCCCCACCCTTTGCTCCCTTCTTAGTGACCAAGATGCTTCCATACCAGGCCTGGAAAGCCATGACAACAAAAGCAATTCCAGCACTTCCAATGGCAAACCCCTTCACTAGCCCTTGTCTGATACCAAGATCCCGACTTCTTTCTAGTGCATCTGAAAATTTTTTGCTTGTTCGATTCTCGCCCACATAAGAATAAACGGTCCTGATCGATGAAAATGCTTGCTCTGCTATTCCACCAGCAACTCCATAAGCTTCTTGTATTTTTTTGCCAAGCTCTGCTAGCCTTTTTCCATATACTATTCCTGGTACGATCAATAGAGATAGAGCTGGAATGGCAACAACTGCTAGTTTCCAACAGAGGTATCAAGCTACCACTTGAGAACTGATGAAAACTGCTATGTTCATAAGGAAATTTGGAATCTACATCGACAAAATTACTACTTTAAAATCTTAACGAAAGAAAGGTGAAAGTTATAGTGTGGCAAGAGCAGATAAAGACCTTCTCACTGAGAACTGATTGAATGGTAAGAGTATTGGCTGAAATACTTGATACTACTTGATATGTTGTCAAACTTCCTTGCTGAATGTCAACGAAACCAGCATCCTGCCTTAACACAGCCCATAGATATTTCCTGCGCAGGCGAGAAGTTTGCCGCTCGGCTGTGCGAGCCCAACACAATCCTTCTGTTAGGATAAAAAAAAGATAATTAGTAGAAGAAACCTATTATAATCAGGTAGATTTCTGGTATGATCAGTCAACTATTGAAATATGAATGATATAATCCATGGCCAACTATTAAGGTAAGTATCTATGCCTAGACTTCTATTGATATTTACCGTAGTCGTTTGTGTGATTTTTTTTTTTGGGGGGATAAATAAACAAACTTTATTAGAAAAGAATCAAAACAATGCAAAGAATACAAGAAGCAAGCCTATAACAGCCCAATGTCTAACTAGTCAAATCATCTACGAAATTGCCAACACATCCAGATCTACCGTAACCATTACCCAACTATAAAGCACAGTGAGCAGCCATCGTTCCAACCACGGAACCGAACAAGACACACCCTGAAAAATATGCCTATTTCGCTCCAACCAAATCAACCACATTAAACAGTGACCCGCAAAGTGACCAACTTGAAGTGTGATTTCATTCCAACCAACTTGTACTTCTTTGGCTAATTTAAAAGCTTAAAAACAGCTATAGCCACACACACACACATACACACACCCCAAAAAAATTCAACAATGAAAAAACGTTAGAGCAGAAGATGGTGAAAACAAGCTTGTCCTTAATTCAAAATTAACAATGTTGATATTATTTCTTGCATTTCCTATATGATATGATGAGGTTTTTAGCTATACAATTTGTTGTTGTGTGTGTGTTTTTTTTTTTTTTTTTTTTTTTTTTTTTTGTATCATACAACTTTCTACTTTTTTTATATTTATTTATTATTTAGCTATACTATGTTGATATTTATTTTTTGTATCAAACAATTTGTTCTTGTGTGTGTGTGTGTGCCCTTAATTCAAAATTAACAGTGTTGATATTTGCTTATTTTTTTGCATTTCCCATATGGTACAAGAAGTGGGAGTTGCCAAGGAAAAAGTTAAGTGATACAAGGCAAACAAGAGAAAACTAAATAACATCTCCTATTTTTGTTTTTTTTTTGTTGTCATGAGAGCACCTCCATATTAATGAAGCTTATTGTTGTGCCACATAGACAAAGTCACAGCCAGGGGCGAAGGTTAATGAAAGAAAAATTAATATTTCATGTGTTTTTTAAGAATTATTCATACAATGTCATTCCCTTCCTCCACCCCTGGTCATGGCAATATGAACTTTTTTTTTATTTTTTTATATATCTTAAATTTAAGGATGAACAGTGATTTGCTAGTGTCCTGCACGAGGAATTCACTGAAAAGTTCCCGGTTGTTTTGGCAGAGTAAAGACTGAGTAGCACCATCATGTGGTGTTAACCAAAGTTTGGAACAATGTGTGCCAAGTGAAGGCATTCAAGTTCAAATTGATAAGCAGTGAATGCTAATTAGTACTCACCCAGAAATGCGCCCAAGCCCACTGCAATGGCTACATGGATTAAGGTCATGGAATCCTACAAATGCAAATATAGCGAAAGGCAATTACGTGAGTAAGAAAATTAAAGATCAATATGTAAGAAAACTATGAACTTGCATTTTGAATTGGGATTGACCTGATTGATGTCATGAAGAGTGAAGGACTTAGAAATGGCATATTTGTTCATTATCTTACTGAGGACCAGCATGATAAGAGGAGTGGATGATCCATCTGCTAAGCAACCGATCGTTCCCAGTGCCATTAACAACATATCCTTGGCGTCTGAGTACCTGAAAATTGTCTGGAATAGCCCTGGTGTTTTTATTTTTTCTGCTTGCTCTTCATTTTTGTCTTGCTGATTGTCAAGCTTAGTATCTTCCATTTCTAATTCCTTGTGTTTTTTTTCTTCTGCTGAACAGAAGTGGGTGTTTATAGAATCAGAAGGTGGGGTCAACATGTTAAGAGTTATCTTCTATGAAGTTCCTTTGACTGTGATTCCAATGCATCTTTGATATTGCTTTTTATTTTTATTTTTGAATCTCCATCTCTTGTGGAAGAATCTAGTGTGACCAAAATTTTAATTGCATGATATCGAATCTAGTGTTTGCCTGTGAGCCACAGCAGCAACCCAACAGCATTTGACGAAGTCGTATATTTTGCCCTATATATATACATTTCATTATCTGCAGGCTGCAGCACTGTTTTTTTTTTTCTTTTTTTTTTTTCCTTTTCCCTTCCTAGAATATATAGATACTTAGGCCTCGTTTGCCAAGTGATTTTTTTAGTCAAAAAGTCAAAAAGTCACTAAAAAAACCAAAAAACCAACAACTCATACTAAAAAGTCAAAGATTCTATTTTTTTTCTACTTTTTGCACATCTTTTCGTGAAAAGCCAAAAAGTTATCCTAAACATACTATTTTTTTTTACATCACATTTTAACTAAAAAGCCAAAAGTTACTAAAAAAACCTGTTCTCAAACAAGGCCTTAATTGGGTAAATTACACCATTAGTCTCTATAGCTTAGGCGAAGTGTCACTTTAGTACCCGTAATTTCAATTTGAACAATTTGACCTTTATATTTGCAATTTTGTTGCAATGTGGTTTCTCCGTTATTCATTGTTAACATTTTGAACGGAAAAAAATCACTTGCAAAACTAATGGTCTCTGTTTTGAATTTCATTTTGGTCCCTTTAGTTTTTCAAGTGGTCTTTTTCCGTTCCAAATTATAATGGTAAGTGACGAATAAATCACATTATAACAAAAGTAAAAATATAAGAATTAAATTATTTAAATTGAAACTTCGCAGATTAAAGTGATATTTTGCCTACATTATAGGAACTAGTGGTGTAAGTTGCCCTTTATATATAAAAGAGAAACCCTTGAAATTTGCAAATCACTATATTTTGTCTAATGTAATATCTTTAAGCTTCTCATTATTATGCATTTGAACTATTGAGCTTGAGTGGGTAATTGGATCGTTTGGGATGTGGGTGGCTTTTTGGCTATTTTAGCCTGGAGTTAAAAAGTTTCGTTTGGGATAAGTTTTTTAGCTTTTGTGACTTTTGTGAGAGAAAAATGAAATGATTATAGGTTAAATATAACATTTTGTCCTATTTGACTAAAATAGTCAATTTTATCTTATATAGTTATTTTAGCCCAAAGTGGTATCCCAAACGGAGCCTTCTGCTGTTAAAACTACAATATGACTTGTAGAAGTTTGAGAAACTTTCAAATTGGTAAAATCCCCAATTTTTTTTTGGTTGATAAAACTGTCCCTTTTGGTTTAGTAGATCGATTAATGATTGCCCCAAAAACTATCTAACCTTACTAATAAGTAATTAAGTTGTTGTTGCCAATGATTATTAGATTTTTATTTCTTTTTCTTTTTTTTTCTGATAAATTAAAGTAATTTTTAGGGGAAATTTCCACCCAAGAAAAAAGAGAAACAAAGTGTCACTCTTTCAACAAAATAAATCTTAAATTTTGAATTTTGTCAATTTAAATAATAATCTTTTAATTTGTTTTCAATTTAAACTATTCTCCTATTTTTGTCAAGTAAAATTAACGGAAAATTGATATTTTAGCTATTGAGGTGTTCATAAAATGTCTTAAATATCATTTTCGTTGAGTTTATGACTAAAACATCACTTCTTCTTTTTTTTTTTTATCAGTTTTACATACTTTACGGAAAGATTAAGATTTAAGATTTAAATTTATAAAATCAAAATGCAAGATTTATTTTTCGAACTTTAAGGTTTTTTTTTTAACAAAATATTTCTCAAAAAAAAGAGCATTAAGATTGTACTAATGTTATGTTTGGTTGAGAGATTTGTGAAGAGATTTGAAAAATGAAAGAGAAAATGTATGTGAAATATATTTGTATTTTACTTATTTTTTTCATTTTCCTTTCTAATTTTTTTTTTCAAAATTCTCTAATTAAATACAACATAAACAAATACAAAAAATCACAACAGCCGAAACCACCCATTCCTAATCAAATAATTCATCTATGAACTGTCCCCGACCAATAATGTTGTCTTACTTTTTGTACCAATTGAAAGGAGGCATTGATGGTGATGACCCAATATTTGTAATGTTTCAATTTCATGACATTGATGAATCCAATACCATGAAGAATAATGATTTGTGTGCTTGTTCTTGTTTTTGTCTTCAAAAGTTTGTCCTGCTCAAATTTATCTACTTCATTTACAATGAAGGTGACGTAGCTTGAATTGGATTTATATGCACAGACGGCTAATTCCATTCCATTATGTTGAAGTTGACATTTACGTTCCGTTTGTTTAGCCATATGGAAAAAAAAATTCATAATATTTTTTGGAGAAGATTTTTTTTAATGTTTGGTGGTAGTGATAGGATAAAGGTAAAAGTGGGGGTGGGAGTGGCAGGGGCGATGATGGATGGTAATGGTGTCAGTGGTCATGGTGATAGTAGTGGAGGTGAGAGTAGCGGTAATAGTATGGTAGCATTTGTAAGATTTTAGTCCTCAAAATGTTTTTTGTCTTCTAAAAGTGAAAAACATTTTATGTCTAAATAGATTTCTTTTCTATTGACCATAAAAAATATTTTTCCTTAACTTTTATTTTTCATTATATCAAACGCCAAAAAATTTGAAATATTTTTTAAAAATTGTTTTTTGTCTAAACAAATAGACCGTTAGTTGGGTATTTTCAATAATTGTTTAAAATTGCTTATGATCTTCTATGTTACATAAACTCTTCAAAATAAATCAAATATCTGTGTTGGACACCTAATATTGGACAATTGTAGATGACATGTTTAAGATACTTTTTATTAGATACTTCTAATATATTTGTATAATTTCATTGATATACATGATTTTATTTGTACATATATATATTATACAATTTAATTATATTGATAATTTATTTTATTTTAAATACTGTGTGAACTTTAATATATATATAAATATATAAAATTATATATTTTTTTGGGTAATTCTAAAATTGTATATCATGTTAAATAAAATGAATATTGCATGTTAGTAAAAAGATTCATAATTCTATGAGCTCGTTTGGGATGTGGATTAGCTATTTAATTTTTTGACTTTTTGATTATTCTAGCATAGGGCTAAAAAATCTCATTTGGGATAAGTTTTTTAACTTTTTTATTTTTGTGAAAAAAAAAATGAAATGATTATAGGTTGAATGTGACATTTTATCATATTTGATTAAAATAACATATTTTGTCTTATATGACTATTTTAGCCCCAATAGGTATGCCAAATAAACCCTATTTGCTATTTGACGACTTCAAAACTAGCTTCATTTGTCTTGCTCAAATTAGTTTACTTCATTTACGAAGTTTGAAACGGCTGGAATTGGATTTATACACGTAGGTGGCTCAATTCATTGGATGGGTTGATGTGGCCACTTTGTTTGGTATATTCAACAAATGATTGTGATTGGGCAGTGTGGATTCACCAAACACTAAACACCCAATCATAGATCCAACTAAATTTGGTCGAAGGGTATGTGTTTGGTATTTTCATTTCTATGTGATGTTGTCTTAATTTTTATATACGTTGGAGGGTAGATATCTCTCTATCTCTTGTAAAATCTTTTTTATTACAGTGAAATTGTAAATTGCAACAATTATGAACGTAATTTTAATTTTAAGGTAAGCCCACATAAATCTTATCTTCATAATTTCACAGTTTCAACTATCACATTATTCTTATTATGAATTTTATGAACTTCTCATTTTTCATGTATGTGATTATAATTCTTGTATGTTTGTTCTTCTTTGTTTCTCTTTGTATATTATTTTATATCGTATTGATCTTGATTAAGTGTTACGGATTAGATTAAAGTTGTTTGTGGTCATTATGACTAGTCGTAGTTAGTGAATTTGAAGCTGTGGGAGCCGAATTTAATTGGATCAATAGAGACGAATGGATGAGTCCAGTCCGGGACATAATCTTTATTCGGCACTGATCCTAGTCAATTGAAGAACTGAATAAAGTAATCGGCTTTCCAATCAGTAGAACAAAGGCCGAGTAGAAGTACATGTAAAGGATCGAGGATGGGCCTGGCCCTAGGGCCCAAAGAGAATAATATAAATACAGGATCATCAGTCAGAGAAAGGTATATGAGAACTAGTGTGCTTAACTTAAGACATAAGCAACCAAAAGAGTATACACTGACTTATCCATTGGAGTGCTAATTCCGGCACCCCCGACCGGAGTGTTCATTTCTTTTCAGGTGACTAGTTGAGGATCACGAGCGTCCCCCAGGATTAGAAGAGTATTTCCAAACCACTTCCCCACAATTGGCGCCATCTGTGGGAATACTCAAGTACATCCAAGGCGGGCATAACGGAAGACCCTCCGATAATCACTGACGAGACCACACAGAGAGACGACCTCGCTCCAACGAACATGTTTGGACCGGAGACTATCGCTGCAAGACGCGCCTTGAACTTCGGCTCACCCTCGACTTCAACACATGAGACAATGCAAGTGATCATGGAACAAGTAACGCAAAACGAACAGAGGTTAGAGAACATGATCGCTGAGAACGAACGTCTTCGTCAGGATTTGGCCTTGAAGGTGGCGAAGTCCAAACAAGCTGTACGCCAAGATCCGGAACGACCTCTGAGGGCAAGTGGTCGACGACCTCGAGCCCGACAACAAGACACTGATAGCGACTCTGACTCCTTATCATCGGAGCCCAAGAAGAAGGGACAACCCAAAACTACCAGTTCCTCTGAAGAGAGTCCACGTATAAGGCATAAGCGAAGAAGAAATAGCTCAGACAAAGAAGACCAGCACGATCCCTTTGTACGACGGATTGCAAGGGCAGTACTACCCAAGAAGTTCAAAACCCCGCCGTTCACCTTGTACGACGGGAAATCGGATCCCACGGATCATATCCGTCACTATAAGCAAGCCATGACGTTGCATGTAGATGACGAAGCTCTCATGTGCAGAATATTTCCAAGCAGTTTAGGACTACTGGCTGTCAGGTGGTATTATAAACTGGAGCCAGCTTCGATCAAGAGCTTCCACCAACTCCAAAAATCCTTCAGGGCAAGGTTCATCACTAATAAGGTCTAGCCAAAGCAAGCCGATTCCCTCTGGGCAATGCAGATTCAACCGGGGGAAACCCTTCGTGCATATTCAGTGCAGTATTGGGAGTGTTTTAATCTGGTAAACGATGCTTGTAATGACTCCATGGTCATTACCGCCTTCAAGATGGGGTTGCATCCCAACAGCACCCTCCGCAGCTCTTTGACCAGACGGCCTCCAAAAACGGTCTGGGCGTTGATGAAAAAAGTTGAGGAATATTGCAAAGTTGAAGACGATGCCCTCCGGGTCAAAGACGGAAATAAAGCCACTAAGTCGGCCCCGTCTAAGGTCGTACAACCGATAAACGCCATACCACCACGGAGCCCCGAATCACGGAATCGGGCCAAGCGAGATCGAAGACGGGATTCACGCCGATCAAGCGACCAGTGTCCACAGCGAGCTAATGAGCAGCTTCAAGTGGATAGTAGGCGCGCGAGGCACGCTGACAAAAAATACACGGAGTTATCGGAGCCGGTCAGTGCGGTTATGGCTAAGGTTCAACACCTCACATTCTTCAAATGGCCATCAAAAATGGTGGGACCTCTCGATACGAGAAGATGGGATAGGTGGTGCGAGTATCATAAAGACCACGGCCATGATACCGACAGTTGCTATACTTGAAAGACCACTTAGAGGAGTTGGTACAAGACGGTCGACTTCAGCAACATGTCCGAAAGAACTCGACCAAAACAGTTGCCCTTCGGCAGGACTCACCCCCGCTCGGCGTCATCCATATGATATATAGCCTGCCGACAACCCCAACCGTGCATGCAATTCAGTCGCACCCAATAACCCAAAAGCACATCACACCAGAAAAACAGCCCCGTGAAGCGCTGAGTATTACTTTCGACGATTCTGATTTGATCGGCGTAACGCTCCCCCACATTGATCCGTTGGTTATTGAACTGCGCGTAAACCAGTTCACTGTTGAGCGCGTACTCATTGATCCAGGGAGCAGATCGGAAGTTATGTATTACAAGACATTCACTAAACTCGGCTTCTCCGAATCGGATCTTTCTCCGGCTCCTTATCCGCTATTCGGCTTCAACGCCAATCCAGAATACCCACTGGGAAAAATCACATTACCCGTTCAAGCAGGCTCCCGAACAATGGATGTGGAATTCTTGGTCGTCAAGCTGCCATCGCCGTATAATCTCATCATGGGGCGAACTTGGTTGCATACTATGCAGGCTGTGCCAAGCACCTATCATCAGCTGCTACGCTTCCTGACAGAACACGGCATTGAGCAAATCCATGGCTCCCAGAAATCGGCACAAGCATGTTACCTCCTTGCTGGAAAGACGCCAAGAGAGTTGCAAGTGAATTCTATTGAGGTGCCGGATCAAGAGAGCCTCAACGATGTTAGGCGGCTCCCAAGTGAAAAGGCCACGGAAGCCCTAGATCTAGTTGAAATTGACGGAAACCCAGACAAGTTCTTCATGATCAGCGCTTCCCTGAATCAAGCTGACAGACATCAGCTAATTTCCTTCCTGCTCGGCAACCGTGATGTATTTGCGTGGACTCCATACGAGATGCCGGGTGTAGATCCGTCTGTTTCACAGCACCGTTTAAATGTTGACCCTAAATGCAAGCTGATTATCCAAAAGAGCCGGTGTTCAGCTGCAGAGCACACTGCCACCGTTGTTGAAGAGGTTGACCAGTTGCTTGACGGCGGGGTAATCAGGGAAGTGACCTACCCTACATGGCTCTCGAATACTGTGGTCGTGAAGAAGAAAAATGGGACTTGGCGAGTCTACGTTGATTTCACGGACCTAAACAAAGCCTGCCCCAAAGATTGTTTTCCTTTCCCCAAAATAGACCAACTTGTAGATGCTACAGCACGTCATCAGCGTATGAGCTTCCTCGATGCCTACAGAGGCTACCATCAAATTGCCATGCATCCGGAGGACCAAGACAAAACTGCATTCCTCACCCCAAGAAGAACCTATTGCTATAAGGTTATGCCTTTTGGGCTGAAGAATGCAGGGGCAACTTACCAGAGACTAGTCACCACCATGTTCAAGGAGCAACTCGGCTACACTATGGAAGTGTACATTGACGATATGGTGGTCAAGTCCAAGGAAGAACAGAATCATATAGCCGATCTTGAAGAGACATTCGGTATTCGACGCAAATATAAAATGAAGCTAAACGCTTCCAAATGTGCATTTGGGATCGGCTCTAGCAAATTCTTGGGTTACATTGTCAACCACCGAGGAATCGAAGCCAACCCAAGGCAAATCACAACAATCCTGGAACTCGGCTCCCCTCGATCGGTCAAGGAGGTTCAGAAGTTAATGGAGATGGCCACCGCGCTCAACAGGTTCGTCAATCGTTCCACGAACCACTGCTGACAATTCTTTTATACACTACAGCAGGGAAAGGCTTTTGAATGGTCCACCGAGTGCGAAGCCGCTTTCAACGGCCTAAAGACCTACCTCTGATCAGCTCCACTCTTGACAACACTTTCGACAGGTGACCCGCTCATTTTGTATCTGGCAGTTTCCGATCGAGCTGTTAGCACCGTACTGATAAAGGAAGAGCTGAGAGAGCAACATCCAGTGTATTATGTGAGCAAGGCAATGGTTGATGCCGAAACACGCTACCTTCCTTTGGAAAAACTCATTCTGGCCCTCGTCATGGCAGCGAGAAAGCTGATGTATTACTTTCAGGGGCATACCATCCGGGTACTAACGGACCACCCCCTTTCGGTCAGTACTCCATAGTACAGAAGCATCAGAGCGTGTTTCAAAGTGGGCTCTTAAACTTGGCCAGTATGATATTCAATTCCTGCCTAGAACCTCAATCAAGGGACAAGTGCTTGCCGACTTTGTGGCCGAATTCACTGGGGGTCTCGCCGACTTCAAGTCTAATAAAATTCGACCTAAGCCGAACTGGAGAATTTATGTTAGGGACATTTGGCAGCTGTACTGTGATGGATCATCCAATCAACGAAGCAGTGGAGCCGGGGTAGTAATCATGGCTCCCGACGGCGCAATAATTGAGCATGCCGTCAAACTCGGCTTTGAAGTATCAAATAACGAGGCCGAATACGAAGCCCTTCTAACCGGTTTGCGGAATGCATATCTTCTGGGTGCCCAGCGTTTGATTGTATTTTGCGATTCAAAACTAGTGATCAATCAGCTAAAGGGGGAGTACGCAGCCAAAAATGACCGTATGGCGGCTTACATGAAAACGGCCAACTCCTTGCTGACAAAGTTTGACCACCATGAATTGAATCAAATAACACGTGATCAGAACACACATGCAGATGCCCTGGCTTGCCTAGCCTCCGCTATTAACTCAGAGATTAAACGGACCATCGAAGTAGGTTTCATCCGGAACTGAGCATTGGCCCTTCGGAGGAAGTCCAGGTCAATATCATAGAGTCAGGACCAAGTTGAATGGACCCCATTGCTGCATTCCTGTCTTCCTAGCAGCTCCCAGCGGACAAAAAAGAAGTGCACAGGCTGCGAAACAAAACCCTGCGATACTACTTGGATCCGCAAGGAAAGCTTTATAAGAAATCCCTTTTCTGGCCCATACCTGGAATGCGTGCATTCGAACAAAGTCAAAGAGCTTCTAACTGAAACACATGAAGGCAGTTGTGGCGCACATTCTGGCGGGCGCTCTTTGGCTCATCGAGCTGTAACACAAGGGCATTATTGGTCGACAATGAGAGCAGATGCTGAATGTTATGTGAAAAAATGTGAACAATGCCAGAAGTTCTCCCCCTTAACCCATCTGCCTGCTGAAGAGTTAAGCTCTATCACTAGTCCCTGGCCGTTTGCCCAGTGGGGACTTGATATCGTCGGACCATTGCCGAGGGCCCCAGGGAACAAGCGGTACTTGATTGTCGCGACTGATTACTTCACAAAATGGGTCGAAGCGGAGGCATTAACGCACATTCGAAATACTGATGTTAAGCGCTTCGTATGGAGAAATATCATAACACGATTCGGCATTCCAAGAGCACTTATCTCAGACAACAGCATCCAGTTTGATTGTGGTGTGTACGGAGAGCTGTGCAGCAAATATGGCATTCAGCCTTACTTTTCCAAGCCGGCTTACCCACAAAGCAATGGTCAAGCTGAAGCCTCTAACAAATCCATCTTGGACAGCATCAAGAAGAGGCTGGAGAAAGCTAAAGAAAAATGGGTCGAAGAATTGCCGAGTGTGTTGTGGGCTCATTGAACTACGCCGAGGCGATCCACTGGGGAAACGCCGTTTGCTTTATACTTTGGAACCCAGGCAATCATACCCCTAGAGATCGGTCTCCCAACCTTGAAATCGAAAGTTTTTGATATGGGCCAAAACGACATGATGCTGGCCTTAGATTTGGTCCTGATTGAAGAACGAAGAGACCGTGCCCTTGCATCCATGGCACGGTATTAGCAACAGCTTGCTAAGTCGTATAATCAACGTGTTCAGCTGCGCTGCTACACACCAGGAAAGTTGGTCCTGAAGAAAGTACTCCCAGCTGCCAGGAAACTGGCTGATGGAAAATTGTGTCCTAACTGGGACGGTCCCTATCAGGTCGATTTGATCGCGGGAGTAGGGGCATATCGGCTCAAAGACATGTCTGGAAGGAGCCTGCCACGGCCTTGGAACTCAACACACTTGCGTAAATTCTATCATTAAACCCGACCTGTGGGAAATGATACTAGTTTTGAATGGTTCACCATGTACATATTTCACTTTTGCAATGCAATGTTTCCGGTTTCCTCTTCACACAATTCAGTTCAAAAGCCTCCGGATTCGGAGCGCCCTTCGTGGATATCACGATTGGCCAAACTAAGCCTCCGGATTCGGAGCCCCATTGGTGCATGACATCTTTGGGCCGATTAAGCCTCCGGATTCGGAGCGCCCTTCGTGGATATCACGATTGGCCAAACTAAGTCTCCGGATTCGAAGCTCCATTGGTGCATGACATCTTTGGGCCGATTAAGCCTCCGGATTCGGAGTGCCCTTCGTAGATATCACGATTGGCCAAACTAAGTCTTCGGATTCAGAGCCCCATTGGTGCATGACACCTTTGGGCCGATCAAGTCTCCGGATTCGGACCCCCATTAGTGTATGACATCTTTGGGCCAATTAAGCCTCCGAATTCGGAGCGCCCTTCGTGGATATCACGATTGGCCAAATTAAGCCTTCGGATTCGGAGCGCCCTTCGTGGATATCACGATTGGCCAAACTAAGCCTCCGGATTCGGAGTGCCCTTTGCAGATATCACGATTGGCCAAGACTCCGGATTCGGAGCCTCATTAGTGCATGACACCTTTGGGCCGATCAAGTCTCTGGATTCGGAGCCCCATTGGTGCATAACACTTTTGGGCCAGTTAAGCCTCCAGATTCGGAGCGCCCTTCGTGGATATCACGATTGGCCAAGACTCCGGATTAGGAGCCCCATTGGTGTATGACACCTTTGGGCCGATCAAGTCTCCGGATTCGGAGCCCCATTGGTGCATGACACCTTTGGGCCGATCAAGTCTCCGGATTCGGAGCCCCATTGGTGCATGACGTCTTTGGGCCGATTAAGCCTCCAGATTCGGAGCGCCCTTCGTGGATATCACGATTGGCCAAGACTCCGGATTCGGAGCCCCATTGGTGCATGACACCTTTGGGCCGATCAAGTCTCCGAATTCGGAGCCCCATTGTTGCATGACACCTTTCAGCCGATTAAGTCTCCAGATTCGGAGCGCCCTTCGTGGATATCACGATTGGCCAAGTCTCCAGATTCGGATCCCCATTAGTGCATGATTGGCATGCAAAATGAAATGGGGCAAGCCCTATAATCGAAGGCTAAAACATGTAAACATTCAAAAAGAAATAGGGCAAGCCGTATAAACGCGTGGTGAAACATGCCGTATAAACATAGGCTGAAACATGCGAACATTCAAAGTAAAATGCAGTATACTAATATAATTAGAAAGTACGCTAACACTTGAAGTAAAAAATGTACTATTATTCAATTAGCCAATAATTACATAATTTTGCATTGCAAGGTCTACAATGTCTACTTTGAACATTACAATGTTTACTTTTATCCGACGTCTCCCCCATCGTCACTATTCTCGACTTCGAAGGCAGAAAAGGGGAAGTGATCACGTTGGTACAGCGGTAACGCCGAATCAACACCCGCTGTTCGGAGAGCCTCTGTGGCTTGAAGTGCCTTGATCCAACCGTGCTTAAATCCACGATTTTCACATCGGCAAACTTCCTCGGCGAGCTTTTCCCTGGTCTTCTCTATCCCTACTTTCCGGCCTTTATGGAAGCTTTTTTCATAAGCCCTCTCCTTCGCGGACTCTATGGCAAACATGCTCGTTGTATCACGATCGGTAATTGCATTACTGATAAGGCGCTGGGTCACCTTTTCTTCCACAACTGGGTTAGCTTGTCCGGCTGGTTGTGTCTGACCGGCCTTGACCTTCCTTAGCTCGCGCTTAGCCGCTTCCGCGCGAGCTTCCAAATTTCAAATGCGTTCATCCTTCTTCTCTATTTCTCGTCTCGCAGCACAAAGGCGCATGCCGATTTCATAGGCGGTGTACAGCCCTTTCACCTCCCCATGAACGCCCTATCGAAACACCTCGAAGTCAGGTCGACCAACCATCGACTGCTGAACTTCTGACGGGAAAATTTGTCACGCAAATTCAACCGCCACGTTCGGGTCACAGATAATAGAATCTGCCTCTGTCATCGGTTTGTTCCCAACGAAAACAGAAAAGCTCAAGGGGCGTAGTGGTCCACTGGCCTCACTTCTCAAACGAGGGGAGCTCCCCCGCTAGCGCTTCTCCTTCCTTAGTGACCTGCTTCGTCGACGCGGAGAGTGGCGCCTCTTGTGCTCTGCAGATGCGCTACCTCCCGTACAGGGAGACTCGCCACCTCGAGTCATTGATGAGTCCAGCTCCGCCAGAGTTCTGCCCTCTCCCTTACTATTAAAGAAAAGTCTGGTTGACATTCACACTTTTCCGGCCACGAAGGACGAGCAGAATCGAGTCGCTTTATGAAACTCAAATGGAATCTCTCAAATGGAAACCCCTTTTTTAATCACTCAGGAATGCACCCCACTCCTGAGGCGACCTCATCAATGCGTGCACTCCTGCAACCACCGTTATTCGGCATTGTTGATTCATCCTGATATTTGGCATTATCAATACATTCCGATCTAGGAGATATATTCAGCTTTCGGAGTTCATACATTGGCTGGAGCAATGGCAGATTTATTAATCTGATCGGCCAAATACCTAAGCCCGATGCCGATCGATTTGTGTCACAGCCACTCCATGAACTAATGATATTCGGCTTTCGGAGTTCATACATTGGTTGGGGCAAGGGCAGATTTATTAATCTGACTGGCCAAATACCTAAGCCCGATGCCGATTGATTTCTGCCATATCCACTCTATGAACTAATGATATTCGACTTTTGGAGTTCATACATTGGTTGGGGCAAGGGCAGATTTATTAATCTGATCGGCCAAATACCTAAGCCCGATGCCGATCGATTTGTGCCGCAGTCACTCCATGAACTAATGATATTTGGGAAGATCACATTTATTAACCCTTAGTTATCTAATCGGCAAGTGTACACAAACGTTTAGCTGCCGCGCAGCAGACAGTAATAGTTTTACCCAAAATAGCAAAAACAAAACAGTAATCTTCATTGATAACAACAATTAAATACAGGAAATAATGCAAGGCAAGGGAAATATTCATTCATAAATTGAATACAGCATAGTCATCATTTTATACATGAAGATTACCCTAAGCAAATAGATGTCTACTAAGAAAACAAAACATGTTTACAAGAACATACATTGAAAATACCTAATAAAACTAGAATGTCTCCCAAATCAATCCTCGGGATCAGACTCAAGCAGCTCAACGTCCACTTGCTCGTATGAAATTGGCATGGCCAATGTCACTCCAGCGGCAGCAAAGGCTTTGAGCCAGCCGTGTTTGAATCCCCGATTCTCAAATTTGGGGACTTCTTCTAAATCGTTTTCAAGGGCGGCGCTCTTCCCAGCCTCGAACACCGCGAAAGCCTCGGAGTTGGCTTTTTCCTTAGCCTTCTTCGAATCTTCCAATTCGGCCTCCTGCTTAGCAAACGCCTCCTTGGCTAACTTGAGCTATTCCTCGCTCGCGTTTGCCCTCTCCTCGGCGTCGGATCTGAGCTGGTCAGCAGTCCGCGCCCTCTCCTTCTCAGCTTTGGCTTGTGCACTTTCCATTGTGGCTTTCGCTGCCTCGAACTTGGCCCTGCTCCTCTCACCCTCGACTTTCGACTTCAAACGATTAATTCTTTTAATGGCATCATGCTGGCGACGGCCAATTTCGGCTATCCTTCCAACCGTCTGCAAAACAAGTTAGGATTGTCACATACCAAGAAATACCGTCTGCAAACTAAACCAAAACAAGGAGTTAGGATCAAGTCACATACCAAAAGGGCCGACTGGGCAGCTAATGCTATTGCTACCAAATCCGGCTCTGCACGAAAGGTTGCCTTGTCAGCCGGCAATGAGACTGAGGCAGCCAAGCTCAACGCCACAGTTGGATCTTTCAAGGCCGACGCTTTAGAGGAGATCGGCATGTTTTTTTATTTTTGGTTCAACAACAAAAGAAGCAACCATACCCGACCCCTCTAAGCGTGGCCGTTTATCAACAGGGTTCTCCTCAGAACTAGCCTTGCTCTCGGCAGTACGTTTTTCTCCCCGATCTTCTGGAATCGGCCGTTCTTCTAGAATCGGCCGTTCAACATCCTTCTCCGTCTCAGCCACATGAACTTGAGCCGTTTCTTCTAATATAATAGGTTTGAAAGATTCAATCGGGGTAGGTCCAGAACAGATGGCCTCAGCTTTCCGTCGGGCGGCCATGCATTCGGCGTTTTTCTTTCGTGCCAATTGCGTAAGAATTTCCCCAGCCATACCCTCAGAATAATCGCCGGGAAAGTCTCCCAAATTTGTAAAAATATCTTCGAAGGAGGTGTCCCCTCAGCCTGATGTGGACGGAAGGTCGGACGAGTTGAGTCCGGCTTCCTCAAAGGCTGAGTTAAGAGCTTCGTCAACCTCCGCTGCCAATTGGTCCGGGTCCTCGACGATTGGTTCGGCCACTTGTTCTTCTACGTGTTCCGAATTAGATGTTTCTAAACCAATCTGCCTTAAGTTCTTGAAGCTGGGAAAGATAAGGGCTGTAAGATGATTGTCGCCTCGCGCGATTGGAATGTTGTCTACCGTCGAAAATGTCGTGTAAGTCGGCTCATACCGCAGAAGAATGTGGGCCGCCCTCCCTTGTTTTTGAAGGTTTGGATGGTCGACGAATTATAGCGCGGTTTTAATTTCTGCAAACACAGCGTCATCGTCTGAAACCAATACTCTCTTCAAGTCGCTGCCTGCATAAACAAGGTGATTAGATGTATATAGTGCCGAATACAGATATTGTAATAACAAAAACAAAAATGATTTGATCGGCCACCTGGTTTGCCTTTTCGCCTTGGCATGGGGTCTAGGCGATCTTCACCCTCGCCGAATTCCCAATTGCCTCGGACAACGACCATCACGTCATCGACATGCTTGCCAGAGCTGGCAAGCATAGTCACTAAGTGATAATCAGTATCCTTGGCTCTGAGAAAGTAGCGTCCTAGCCGGCCAGTAGATTTGGCTAGGACATAACAATGCCGAACGGCGGGTATACCTAAATTAATCCTAAGACGCCGGTTTAGCTCTACAATCCCCATTATGATGCGGAAAAAATTCACGTTGGGCTGGGAAGGGATTAGACCCCAATATCGAAGAACGGCCCTAAAAAATGGGTGAAGGGGAAACCGGACTCCGGCCGCAGCAATTGACAGAAGAGGAAAGACGATTGTGCTCTTATCATCCCTCTCCATATCAGTGGTGCTATCTGCCAAAAGTGACAGATAGACGTCATCGGGGATGGAAAAATAGCGTCGAAAGCTGGAGATTCGATCCGCTAAAAGGAGCTCCTTCAGATGTTTTGCCATCCTGGACAACCCAAGGATTATGGAAAACTAAAAGCAAACAAGGAAGTGGGATCGGAAGTGAAGAAGAAGAAAACTTACAGGAGATGAAGGGGAAAACAAGAAACAAGGAGTTGCAGAAGCCGCGAAGTGAGGGAGTTGCACTAGAAGGCGAACCAGATATTTTTGAGTATTCAAAACATACATTCAAAGAGAAAATTTCAAATCACTTTAAATGGAGGCAGTGTACGAAGGGGCGAGAAATTGTTATAATGACCAAAAAGCGTGTATGCGTTCTGACACGCATTGGAGGAGGATTAACCGCCGAATTTTTGACTTTCCAGGCTCGAAGCCAAACACGCCGACTAACTGATGCTAGTAGGGTGTTTAGGGGGCAATTGTGGGAGCTGAATTTAATTGGATCAATAGGGACGAATAGACGAGTCCAGTCAGGGAGATAATCTTTATTCGGCACTGATCCTAGTCAATTGAAAAGCCGAATAAAGTAATCGGCTTTCCAATCAGTAGAACAAAGGCCGAGTAGAAGTACATGTAAAGGATCGAGGATGGGCCTGGCCCTAGGGCCCAAAGAGAATAATATAAATACAGGATCATCAGTCAGAGAAAGGTATGTGAGAACTAGTGTGCTTAACTTAAGACATAAGCAACCAAGAGAGTATACACTGACTTATCCGTCAGAGTGTTAATTCCGGCACCCCCGACCGGAGTGTTCATTTCTTTTCAGGTGACTAGCTGAGGATCACGAGCGTCCCCCAGTATTAGAAGAGTATTTCCAAACCACTTCCACACAGAAGCCATTGTGAAAAATTGATCAAGTTATTTGATAAAAATGTTTCGAATGGCATTACATGAGAATTAAGATTTGTTCAATGGTGTGAGGGAATTGTCTACTTCTTGCTTTTGTTTTTGAAAAACAAGCTCTATTTTTTGTTGTGCTCAAGTTTGCTTACTTCACTTAAAATGACATTGCTCGCTAGTTTGACATGGCTACGGTGGATTCATGAGCAGAGTCGGCTAATTTTGTCTGTTTATTTTGAAAACAATTGATTAAAAAAATTTGTGATGATTATCATTAGCCTGTGAATTTAGAAGTGTTGATTGGATTATTGTTGATAAAATATTTATATATTTCAACTAATTTTTGTTGTGGTCGGACTGATGTTGACAATATTGGATTCTTACCTTAAATCCAATGAATACACACACAAATAAATAAATAAATAAATTACCATTATCACGTATTGGGGAAATTTTACTTGTAAATTATGTTGACCCATTAAGATAAAAAAAAATGACTGTCCGTTTGGCAAGTGTATTTAGAATATTATTTTTGATTGTTTTGCAATTTTAAGTGAAAAGTTGGCCACCAAACGGGCCTTAGTGTGTATTGCAATTTTTTATTAGTCAAAAGTATCACGTAGAGAATGTTAGTTAAGAGTATATAATAATTTTTGGGTTAATTACACTACACCTCTCAACTATTAGTGAATATCAGTTTACTCATCTCATTTATGAATTCGTATATTTTGATCACTTTAATTATGAAAATATATCACTTTCATTATGAACGTGTATCACTTTCACTCTTTTAGATTACTTTTAGAAAGGATGTATTTGTATGTGTTTTAAAGTTGAGAGGTTAATATGTATAGGTTTATAAATGAAGGTGGTAAAGTAATATATACCAATAGTTGAGAGGGTTTTGGTTTAGTTAACTCATAATTTTTCAAAAAGATGTTTTAATGTATTATAAAGTCATATTTCTTAATGCGTAAAGTCTTACATGGTATTTGATTCACTAAAATAAAATAAAATAAAACGAAACGGACGTCATTACTTTTAACATTCTTATCATTCTATCCTACTCCTTTATATTAAATCAAATAAGAGCATAGTATAGTAGTAAAATCTATTTGGTAAGTTAGCTAAGTTATTTATTTATTTAAAACTTTAGCCATTTATTTTTTCGAATAGATGTTCAAAATGTGGCGGCTAGTGCTTGTTTAACAAAGGCCGGCTTTTGCGATCACAAATGGTAGCTGCGGATAGTAGTGTCGGCATCAATGGAGTTTGAGCAATGACAACAAGAACAATGTGGACGGTAGGTTTGGTTTTAAGTTTGATGTAAATCTTGTTTATTCAAATCATATTTGTGATAAGATTGGTAGTTTTTCAAAATTGTGGGCTTTTTTTTTTTTTTTTTTTTTTTGGGGGGGGGGGGGGGTTTGGTTTAGATAGTTTGTGTAGGGGTTTTTTATTTGGACCAATGGGCTTTGTTGTATATATATATATTTGATAAATTACATCGATAATCTTTATATTTTATCTCTTGTATTATTTTGATCTTTATACTTTCAATTGGCTCAATTGATTCTTAATTTTAAATTTTATATCGACTTAATCTAATTGATGATGTCATTAAAGTTTTTGACAAATAATCACGGAGTCATTGAGTTAGTTGAGGTTAATACAAAATGAAAGGTCCTTAAAATGCAAAATGAGAAAATATCATTTTATCTTCCAAATTATTATTTAAAAATTAATTTAACTCTTATTCTTTTAAAAATATCAAGTTTACATAATTTTGCATCAATTTTATTTCACTGTCAATTACCTGTTGGAAATGGTTTGGAAAATCTAGGTAAAAAACATATCTTTTCCTAACTTTGATTTAATATTTAGGTGGGACCCGAGCGTCGATTTTCGCAGGTCAAAGTGGTAACGCGTTCTATGTCGCGTTGTGATTCACATGGTATATTTGGTTGCTCAAAACCATTACCGAGTGAATGGGAAATTGAAACCAAAGTATGCTCCATAAAAATGAAGTTTTGGTAGAAATTCCTTAAAGTTGGAAAAGTGGCTTGTCCCACATTGATTTGGTGGGAAGTTTTGAATGAGTTTATAAGGCATGGGATTTGAACTTCGGGTGTGCCCCAAGGGGTACCTAAGTTTTGTAGAGAGTGAGGTTATGGGCAAAATGGGCTTGACCCATTGGACCCAAAAATCACCACGCGCGCGCCGCCGTCCGTTCGGCTAAGCGTGGTATGAGGTTGGGTTGGGCTTGTCCAGCCCAATACTTACCTTTTTGGGCAAAAAATATTTGAATTTAATTTTATTTTTTGGTAAAATAAAATTCAGAATTCAAATTAATTCCGAAAATAAACTGGTCCGATTTTATTGTACACCCAAACAGGTCCCTTCCGTTTTTATCTGTTTGAATATTGAACCCAACAGATTTAAATCTGTTTAATTCAAAACCAAACAGGTTGCACCTGTTTAATTCAAAACTAACAGCCACAATTTTGCCTATAAATAGACTAGCCCCTTATTTGGATTCAGTCACTAATTTTCGTCCATAAAATTCTGCATTCATACTCTTCATTTTCCTGCATTATTTTCTTGTGAGAAATAGTATAAAACACTTAGTGTGTTCGTTGTATAAATATATTATAGTGCTGCATATATTTGTTGTTAATCATTTCATCATGAGAGATAGACGTCCATATTCTGAAAGCACCGTGGACAGGACGAATCTGTCTTAAGGACACAGTGTCAAACACTGGACTTGATCAGATTATTATTCAAAGAAATTAATCAAGTAAGTTGTTTATTTATTTTCTGTTTTGTTATTATTTGTTTAAATAAGATTTTAATTTTGTTTTTGTAACAAAATAAAATCTGTTTTTATTTATTTAATTTTATTTCTAGTTTGATTTTTGTAATCAAACAATTTTCTCTCTTTTCTTTTATTTCTTTGATATTCTGTTTGTTGTTAAGTACACAAACAAAATTAATTAATTACAATGAAGATTGTCCAACATTACCGTCTATAATCAAACAGAAATTTTTGATTTGGTATTTAATATCATTTCAAATTTTATTTTATCTCTAAATTATTTTTAAAAAATCAATCAAATTCCTAAATAAAATGAAATTTAAAGGTCTAATTAATATTTTAGAGCTAATTAGGGTAAATGAAATTATAAATGAAAATTTGAATGAAATAAAACCCAGGTGGGCTAAATGGCCCAACAAAGTAATGAAGGTTGAATTTCGGAAAAGCCCAAAAATGTCGGATATTCCGTGTAAAACGTCGTCGTTAGATACGGTTCAGTGGGTTGGTCCTCATTTTCGTAGTTGCGATTTTGCGATCGATATCGATCTTCATCGTCATCATCACCAGTCAAAATTAGGGCAAAAGTCTTGAGCTTTCTCATCAAAGAAGAAGAAGAAGATGGTGAAAGTGGCGACTTACTTCGCGATGACACTCGGTGCCTTCGTCTTCTGGCAGTCCATGGACAAGATCCATGTCTGGATCGCTCTCCACCAGGACGAAAAGGTTCTCACTCTCTCTCTCTCTGTATATATATGTATATATATGTAAGACGATCAAGAGGATTCAATCAGATTTAAATTGCAGTGGATTGGCTCAATTTGATCCACCACATGGTTGGATCTATTAATTGTTTTAACGATTGAATGTTCCAAAAGAGATTCCACAATCTGGTTCGAAATTTAGATACAATTATCAGATTGCACAACTACTTGTTAAAATTTTATCTACATTGCTGTTTCGCTCAATTTTTCACTATTAGAATACTGTGATATAGCTGTGATTTGAGCTCTACATGCTTGTTTTAGCTGGTTCAGTTGGTGGAATTTCGGTACTGATTGTTAAAGGCAAATGCAAGCAAGTGTCCCTAGGCATTGTTTAATATTGGGATTGGTCTGAAAAGTGTTTTGGAAATAGGTGAAAGGGGTAGAAGTTGTTTGATTTCAGTGAAAGTTGTTTTGATTTCAATGGTAAGTGTCAATTTTTTCTCTCTTTTTTTTTCTTTTTTTTTTTTTTTTGTATTTGTCTTGTGCCTAGGAGCACTTGTTAGCAAGACCCGTTGTTTAATGGTAGTAGTTTAAAGTTTTACGTGATTTTGTGCTTGTTTCTCATCACTTTGGGCAGTTCACACTGCCAAAAATTTGGTGTATATGATGAACGTTTTATTGGGATGTAAAAATGTAAGAACAGATTAATTTAGGACTTTGCGGTAGAGTGATGAGTGGGCTCTTGTTTTGAATGTCTGCAGCAAGAAAGAATGGAGAAGGAAGCGGAGATAAGGAGGGTGAGAGCGGAACTGTTGCGACAACAGGCAGAGCAAAAGGATTCTCTTGCATAAGCATTGTGTCTTGATGCGGTTGGCCTTTTACTGTGAACTTTCTATTTTTGCCATTTTTGCTTGAATTATTCTGGTCAGAGTTGACAGAGTTCTCATAAAATACGACTCTTGTATTAAACTGATGAATTTGCATTGTTATGGACAAGAATTTGCTCTGTTCTGCCTTTTTAAGCTACTTTTTCTTTGTGGGGTGTGAATGGAATATGTCTTTGCTTGCTATAAAACTTATGCATCTTGGATGATTTCTCTCTCTCTCTCTCTCTCTCTCTCTCTCTCTCTCATTGGAGTAGTTTTTAATTACAGTACAGTGGCAACCCCTAATTGCTGCCGGTAGCTAATAATAGGTCTCAGTTTAAAATGGGAAATGTAAGCTTTATTTTGAACTTATCATGGTTAATGGTGAGGTTGGTTTTATGTCGTTTAGCTTTCTTAGTAATGTAAGTAGGCAGTTCATTATTATCTCCGAAAAAAAAAAGTAGGCAGTTCTTTGTGTTTGGTGTCTCAGCTTGATTAAGGAATAGGAAGCTCGATATGTTATTACTTATCAATATAGGACATGTAAAGCATATTGATCTTTTGTTGGTTTCATGGCTTTACCAGTGTGCATTCGGTTTAAAATTTGTTATACCTTCTGACTCAAATTTAAGCAACCTGCAGTTATATATCAAATCAATAAAACTGGCTGTTGTATAAGGATATTTTGGGAATTAAATGAGCTTGTGAATATTTTTTCACCCTTTCAAGTGTGTGATTCCCCCCACCCAAAAAAGAAAAGAAAACGTATATCTTTGTCTATGGCAGAGCAGAAAATACACCCACTTTAACAGTTGTTTAGTATATCAAGTATGGAGGGGGTTGCCGGAGGACTGGAGGAGGGTCACTGGCCAGGGAAGCTAGAGGAGTGGGAAAGTAGCCGCAGAGGAGGAATGACTTAAGGTTTCCAATACTAAAGTTCAGGGTGCTGAAAGAAGTACATGATGGATAAACCATATATTTTGTGGATGAGATTTCTGTGATCACTGATGATGCCATTTCTCTTGTTCTAGGCAGAAACTTTTAACTAAAGAAACCATTTGTTAGTTTTTAGGTCACATTTTGATGTTAAAAGTCAATATCAGTAACAAAATGTTACTGTTCATCTATTCTTTTACAGAGTTGATGGACATAGAAAACCTCATAGGGAGGTTTTATTTCATATCGTATATGCTTCTTAAGGGCATCATTGGCTGCCTGATGAGATGTGACATAGAAACCTGCTAAAAATGGGGTTGAAGGAAAGGGTGATGATTGAGGGTTGCATAATTCTTGTAGGTGAACCCTTGTAATTTACCATCAATGCATTGTGATTTTTCTTTTCCTCATAGGTGCCATCCTGAACTGCTTTGGTTTAGGTGTGCACGGCTTTAAATTGTGTTATTACTAGAAAGGGATGTGAACTTATTTACATAATACAGAAACATTTCTTACCTAATTGATGTGGGATGGGATGATGAGGTGGCTCGTACAGAGCCTCCCGACTTCAAAATACATTGTTATAAGAGTTATGTTAGAGACCCTAAATAATTTATCAAATTTTCTATCAAATCTCTGGTGTGGGATCTACACACATGTGAGTTTGTGTGGGTCTCACACTTATGTGAGAAGTTTAATAAAATTTAGTATATTATTTAGGGTCTATAGTATTTTCCTTGTTTTAAAGGGATGTGTCCTTATACACTCGTGTGTTTCGTATTTCCTTAATTGAAAAACTTTTCTTAACTAGTTGATGCAGGACGAATAGTATTGTTAAGGTTTGGAATGAGGGCATTACAGTTCTACTGTGAGTACCCTATTTTGCAAATGTGTTAAATTTCATATTTATGATTGAATGAAGAGTACATTTTCTGTTTTTTTTTTTTTTTTTTTTTTTTTTGGGGGGGGGGGGGGGGATCTATTTGCAGTTGCTGCTTGTGATGTATACTTGATCCATGTCTATTTGTATTCCAAAATGAACTTGTTGAAAACTGTTCACTTGGTGCAAGAGAAATTAAAATAAACGATTTAAATTATCGAAATGAAACCTATCATAAGTTTTACAAGTCTAATCGGACAGAATTAAAGACGTCTCTGTATAAAAAGAAGTTAAACCCTTGATTAATCTTGTGTGACGACTGTTTTTTTAAGTTTTTTTTTTTTCTTTCTTTTTTTTTCACCAAAAAATAAAAAATAAAGATTGTTAAAAACTATTTGCCAAAACATGTAATATATCATAATCATACACGCAATTCTTGTTATGTTGAAGCAAGCTTTTAAAAAGTTGTCATAATTATTAGATCAACAACAGTTTTGAAGCACTTTTCATCATACACTTGCAAAGAAATCGTGTCTCTCTAATAACATAATAACAAACTCTTCACCTTTGCTAAAAATAGCAAAATACTCTCTAAAAAGACCTCTAAAAAGAAAACCCCCTTTTTCCCCTTTTTTTCACGCTAAAAGCTATGAAGAATTGCTAAGACCTTATACTAACCTATATCATACTAGTACTTTTAAATGGATTTGGATTCTCTTCGTTACAAATAATTATTCTATCTTTTGAAATTTTCATGTTGGTATTGTATCCAATCAATACTAAGAGTATAATAATTACATGGCCTAAAAACGAAAAAAATAAAAAATAAATAAAAAATGATGAAGAAATTATTAGATTGACACAGGGTCACAGGTTTTTCTTGACCCATATGATATTTTTTCTATTTCATTACATAATTGAAATGGACATTAGTATAATTTAAATTGACATAAAAATTATAGGATATTAATTTAAATTTGATTTAGCAAATTTATGTATTGAATTTGAGGTTTTCATTTCAATCGTGTAATGAAGAGAGGATTTAAATCCTGTATACTATACGGAGATCTTTTATTTAGAAATTTCTTTGTTTTTTTTTTTTTTTTTTCCTTTTGTTTTAATGTACTTTCAGTAACACAATTATATTTTGAGATTCTCATCATATCATAGCCTATTAAAATCAAAATAATCTATTCACTCCTCAAAGAAATTTTGGAAGCTTCCCTAAGCCCATCCCTCCAAACTCCTATATAAGGGCATACTTGCATAACTCATCATCTCAACCATCTTCTTCACCACCACCATAGTTCTCTCACACCTCCATTTTGATTTCTAGTGCATACCCACGAGATCATAAACTACATTCTTTGAGAAAAATCAAATCATATCATAGCCATGAACATATCAAACATTATCTTGATTTCTCTTTCACTACCCCTACTTTCCCAGCTAGTTCAGAGCATCGACTTCACTGAAAAGGACTTATCTTCCGATGAGAGCTTATGGGACTTGTACCAGAGGTGGCGGAGCCACCACACGGTGTCCCGGGACCTCTCCGAGAAGCAGAAGCGCTTCAATGTGTTTAAGGAGAATGTGAAGCACATTCACAAAGTGAACAACATGGGCAAGCCTTATAAGTTGAAGCTTAATAGGTTTGGTGACATAACTAACCATGAGTTCAGAAGCACTTATGGCTCTAAGGTTAAGCACTTCCGGATGCTACACGGCGGTCGTAGTGGCACCGGTGGGTTCATGCATGAGAAGACTGATAATCTGCCGCCGTCGGTTGATTGGAGGAAGAAAGGAGCCGTCACCGGTGTGAAAGACCAAGGCAAATGTGGTAAGTTTTCATTGAAGATGATAAACGTTGTTAAATTTCTTGTAATTTTAAGTTCTGTTCTTCTATATGCACAGAATCTGATCATAGAACTTGACAGAACTCTTTATCTCTCATCTCATATATGAGAATTGTATCCGATTTTATGATTAATTATGTATATTTAGAATTTTTTATTTTTAATTTCTTAGTTAAGATAATTAAGTGACAAAGCTAAGATTTTCGTGGAGGGAGGCAAAATGTCAAGTTGGATCCATTTAGTAGGCTCCTTTTAGTCCATGATCTCGGGTAATGTTTTAATAATTTTAACTATTCATTTTGTAATATCTTTTATATACATCATTAAAAAAAATTAAGTTATCCGTGTATTTTATTTTATTTAGTCAGGATATAATCTAGAAAACGTACAATTAACATAGATTAATTAATAAGTAAAAACCAATCAATCCATTCAATGAAAAATCATATATATATATATATATACAGAATATAAAATAAAAGGAGATTTTATAGCAAAATAAATATTGAATGGATAAACTGTGGGTTTTATTTAAAAAATTAAAAAACAAAAAACAAAAATAAAAGATGGACTACAAAAAATTTAGGGGCATCTACATAATTTATAGGTGCCTTAAAGAGTATTAGTTAACAAAGTGTAAAACAGTTATACAATCTTTATGACAAACTCTTGTAAAATAAATAATTCAAAATTTTTAGAGGAATATATTGAAAGAGATTTGAAAATTAGAAGATGAACAATAATTTTTGAAAGTCACATGCTAGATCCATTGTTGGGATGATAGATTTTTTCACAAATTCACATCCAAAGAGAAGTAATTATGTTTCATTTGTGACTCAACTAAAATTCTCAATATATAATTGTAGACAAATTGTTATAACAAGCTTATTCCCAATATTAATAAGTTGGGTTATTGTTTAAATTGATAAGATGTAGCTATATGAAGCTGTCTTATTCCTTTTGCTTTTAATACATCTCACATCATTGCTTGTTTTTCAAAACAATAACAAATTACAGGTAGTTGCTGGGCATTTTCAGCAGTAGTTGCAGTTGAAGGTATCAACAAAATCAAAACAAATGAGTTAGTCTCTCTCTCTGAGCAAGAACTTGTTGATTGCGAAACCGACAACCAAGGTTGCAATGGCGGATTAATGGAAAATGCATTCGAATTCATCAAGAAAAATGGCGGATTAACAACCGAGATAATTTACCCTTACAATGCCGAAGATGGGTCCTGTGATTCATCGAAAGTATGCTCTATTTTTTTTTTAATAAAAATGTTAGAAAGAATGAACTGACATCTCAGTAAGCATCTAATTAAGTGAATATTTTTGTTGGTTTTTTGTGTAGATGAATTCTCCGGTGGTGATGATCGACGGCCATGAAAACGTGCCCGAAAACGATGAAAATGCCTTGATGAAAGCCGTTGCAAACCAACCTGTTTCGGTTGGAATTGATGCTGGTGGTTCTGATTTGCAATTCTACTCGGAGGTGAGTTATACTACTACTTTCTTTGGCAAGAGCTTATAAATTTGACATTTTTGACATATTTTTGTCTTTAATAATTTTTGTTAAAAATTATATCAGAATTTTTAATTTTCAAGTTGGTCTAGAATAGATATTTTGAAAATTAAATAAATTTCAAAAAAATAATAAAATCAGTAATGATTAGAATAAACCAAAATTTTGTTGAAAAAGCCTATAAAAAGTTGGTTTATTTTTTCCTTTACTAAAATATTTTGATTTAAAATTCGAAAAATTTCACTAAAAACAAAAATAAGTCTAAAAATATCTCAATTTATACGTTGCAGCAAAAAATAAATAAACTGAAAATTTATTTTTGAAATGGTTGTGCAATTTCAATTCAGGGAGTGTTTACCGGGCCTTGTGGCACAGAGCTAGACCACGGGGTGGCAGCGGTGGGCTATGGAACCACCATCGATGGCACAAAATATTGGATAGTGAAAAATTCATGGGGGCCAGAATGGGGAGAACAGGGTTACATAAGGATGCAGAGGATGGTCGACGCGGAGGAGGGACTTTGTGGCATAGCCAAGGAGGCATCATACCCTATCAAGTTGTCCTCTGATAACCCCAAAAAAGTTTCTCTCAAGGATGAGCTCTAGATGATGATTCATAGTACACAATTCTCAGCAGTTTTGTTTCAGCTTTGGTCACAGGCTCATGAATCTTTATGATTAATAAATCTGTCTCATAGATTATATACTATGCTTTTGTGAGGACAGTTTTAGACATTGTATTTTGTTGGTTTTTCATGTATTGGTTTGGATTGAACTAAAAGCTCTCTTTCTTGTTTGAAAACGAAATCATTGGAATATTATTTTTTAGACATTGTATCCACTTCTTTTTTTTTTGGGTTAATGTTGCCATTTTAATGTCAAGTGATTGGAATATCAAAGCTAACAAAACCTACAGGTTTGGTGAGCCTAAGATAATCGTATAGTTGGAACAATCTAAGTGAAACTATTTTTTTTATGATAGCCCCACCATTTGATATGTATAGTCTGAATTGTTTTATATAGATAGTTCTCTATTCGTAGACTTATTGTTTTATATTGGGCCAACATATTATTCCTAATTTTTTAAGAAATTTTTTTACTTGACTTATTTAGTGCGGTATTTGTGTCTGGTTTAAATTTTTTATTTATTTTTTATTTTTTGATTTTAGAAACAAAACAGTAAAATTTCGAATAAACCCATCATTTTCATTTATATAAAAATAATTTTTGAAACTTGAAAATAACTTTTTGGTATTTCCTTACCCCAAAAAAAATGTTCTTCGAAGAAAATAAATTGAAAATGATACCTTTTCAGACACAGGCCTTAGTTGGGCTTAGGTATCATATGGACCCAAGAAGGCATGAATTGATGTTGTGAAATGTGAATCCATCTTCTCCCAAATGTTGGAACTTTAAGCTAATTTAGCACCCCAAAAACAAAAACAAAAAAAAGCCCATCTTCTTAGGACTTCTTTATATAACGTTTTCTTGTACTTTTTTCTGGCTCATTCTTGTAAGCAGATCTCAGTCCAATATCGAAGTCGAGCCCAAATAGTGAATTCAGGCTTTTTAAATTAGGGACTTCAAGGGCCGGTGCTATGGACCAAACTAACACCCAATAAGCCCTCCTCTAAACGATTATAAATTCATATCGATTTTATCCTCATAACTCAATCCACTAACCCACAATTATAAATTCATATCGATTTTAACAACAAACTCATCACCTTCCAAACAATTTTCAATAACAAAAAGTACGATTTTTAAAATTAATATGTCTGTAACAGTAGTACTACATGCACTAATTAGTATACTAACTCGTGTACTAATACTAATTATAATATTATTATTGACCCCCACTCATTAATCACATTACAAATTTTAAAAATTTCTTAAATTATGTCACATCATCAATTGGTGCACTAGTTAGTACACCAATTGGTACATATAACATTATTCTGTCTGTAAAGACCTCACCATAAACTTATTGGATAATAACTCCAACTAATAAGCTGGCCAATAGAATAAGTGATCTACTTTTTTAAGACAAACATAGTAAAATAAAAAAAGTTACAATTATCAATTTAATTTATTTATTTTTATTAATAATATATACAGAAAGACTTATAAAATAAATAATTTAAATTATCAAGATAAAATTTATGATGACTACCACGAATCCCTCAAAGCCCAACCCTAATTGAAAGGGAGAGAAGGGTGAGAATGGAATATGAAGCGTTAAAAGCGAAGCAAAGGAGTAATCAATGAAAAATACAATACAATAATCCGTACAAGTGTTCTTTCCAAAGTTGGCCTCCATCCAAGTATATATGCATATATATGTCTCACTTTTCTAATACTAGTATAATTTACATACTATACATGTATATATTTGTGACATGTTATGAAGTTTATTAAATTAAAAAAAGAATTCAAAAGGTATTAAAAGAAGAAGATAGCATGGGGGGTGGTCCAAGTGGCCAACCGTGTGACCTTGATCCCCTCAAAAACCACTGCACGCACCCAGCACTTTTCACCCTCCCAAATCTAATTTTATTTTTTGAAGATTCTTTGACCACTTCAATTTTTGCAACCGACAAGAAAAAAGATATTTTAAAATAATAAATTTAATTAATTATTTAAAAAAATAAAACACCCTAGATTGGTACAACTCCACACTTGGGAAATGACCAAAGAATCCTGTCATTTTTTTAACAAACTTTATAAAAAAATAAAATAAAAATTGAACTAACATGTATGACATGCAAAGATGAAATTTATTTGAAACTAAATATAAAGAAAACTTTATAAATTTATTTATTTATTTGTATAGTAGTATTTTTTTTAAGTATTGATTTTTTTATTATTTTTTATTTTACACAAGATAAGATGTGCTAGTAAATAACATTAATACGCATGCTGATGACTCTTCATATAATTGAACTTGAGATCTCACATTGGCATGTAAATGTCTTTTCAAAATCACTTGAGTTAGAACGTGAATCATTTTACGATTGATGGTTGTGAGACTTAGAATTGTTTTGGGCATAACTTATAAGCAGACTTTTTACTTATTACGAAAGGGTGTACAAAAAAAAATAGAGAGATAATATAATTCACATAAGATAATAAATCAATAAGCTGGCTTATTTAGTCGTTAGTGTTTTAATCTAGATTTTAATAACTTCTTTTATAAGCTGACTTTTTACTTATTACAAAAGGGTGTACAAAAAAATATAGAGGGATAATATAATTCACATAAGATAATAAATCAATAAGCTGGCTTACTTAGTGTTTTAATCTAGATTTTAATAACTTCCTTTGTATTTGGAAGACTGTACAAAAAACAAAAAAATTCATACAAAATAAGTATAATATTGATAGAAATGAGAGGAACTCACTAATTTTATATAAAAAATTGTTTGTATCTGATAACAACATTATACTTACAATTTATTTTAATACATTCACTGCTATTGCCTCTCCAATCAATTAAGAAATTTTAAATTTTAAAATTTAAAATAAGACCTATTTTAATGATAAATAAATATCAATTAAATATAAATAAATAAAATTTATTAATGTGGACAAGCATTTCAATAGAATGGCCGTTACATGTACCAAATGTGACAGTACATGATGACTTAGCACGAATTATTGTTTAATAAATTTATTAATGTGTAATAGAATAGCCGTTACATATACCAAAATGTGATAGTACATGATAATTAGGGGTGTTTTAGAAAATAGTTAAGAGTTAATTTTATTTTTATTTTTTTTGATTTTTTTTTAAAATATATAAAAAAAATATGAGAAGTTATGTGATTCAAAATAGATTAAAAGTTAAAAAAAAAACTTATAATTGTGTTTACAAAAGATTAATGGTGATGACACTAATTTTAATTTTCCTATACCATTGTGGCAATTCTCAGGTATTCTCTTGCTAACAAATCAATTCAATTTTTTTTTAAAATTATTTACATGAAGCAAATCAATTCACTTAAGAGCTGGTTTGAAAACTTGCTATTTTAATGATTTTTAAGTTATTTTATGGGATGAAAAAAATTATGTCTGAAATTATTTGTAATTTTTCTTTTATTGTTGAATAAATGATTGTGAGAGAAAAAATAATTGATTAATGTATAAGATGTAATATCTTATTTTATTAATTATTTTAATTTATTTATTTATTTTTTTGTTAACTATTTTAGCCAAACTCCTAACTTCCCAACCAGCACCTGACCTTTAATGTTTTATTAAAAGAAGAAAAAATCTTTTGGAAGTGAAAAGAGAAATTACAAATAAGTAGTATAGTAGAAAAATAATTGCACTATAGATGAAATTATTTTTGATTCAATTATGAAATTATTTTTTTCCAAATAGTCATGTTAAAAGGTGTGTAACATATACAAATTATCATATTTGTGAGATTAATTACCACAAATGTGATAATTGAATGGTTTTAGGACCGTAACTAAAAAAATAATTGTAACCAAACACCATATGAGTTATAATTAATAATTTTAAAAATTATAACTAAAATAATATTGTAATAAAAATAGGTTATAACAAGCATTAAAATATATATAATTAAATTATAATTAATATCACAATAAATAAATTACAACTAAATATCACAAATACTATAATTAGAACCTTTAATATACGTCTTCAAAACAAGTGTGTGTCATAAAATTTCCCCATAAGAAACACCAGTTATATGAACAAAATGATGCGCCGACGCGACCAGCTATATGTATACAAGGAAGACATCGAGGACGACGACCGTCTACGTTGTGGAGACGATAAAAATGGCAAACATGTGAAAAAAAAAGGTAGTGTAATCATCATCACCCCTTTTCTGTCTCCCCATCAGAACTTCCTTTTAACTTAAGTTTGGGAAACTTTTGTCTCTCTTGTGAAACGATAAGCACCTGTTTCCACTCCGACATCTTGGTTTCGTATATATTGGCATTGCATCAAATTAGAATACAAAACAAAAACCTTTCTTCATTGACTTGGCCCCCCACCAAACCAAAAAAAAAAAAAAAAACCCTGACTTTTTGGATGATAATAAAGCTGTAAAACAGATAAATAAAAAAATAAATGATGTGCCTAGATTAGGGATGATAAATTGGTTTATAAATTTTAACAAGTTTTAAAATTTGATCAAACTTAATTTGTTAAACTTTCGTACTAATTTCAAACAAATTCTTGTGGAGACAACAAACCTTTAGTATAATTTTATATAATTTTAAGTTTATGAAATCGAATCAAATAAATAATTACAGTAACTATTCAAATTTGATTTAAATACTTTAACAATTTTTAAAATGTGTTTAAATTTAACTTTTATAAATTCTAATAAATTTTAACAAATTGATTATCCCTACAGAGACTTAAGCTGATAGTGACTCCTATGTTATAACAAGGCACCTGGAGATCAATTGGGTCCAATTGTGGTACAAATATATAATTTTTGAAAAATGTTAGAGATTTTAAGATTTTTATCAAACACTTAAGTATGAATGTTTGGTAAAAAATTGATAAAAATATTGACGGAGATTCCTCACATCGTTCATAATTTTTTATTTTTATTTTTTTAATTTTAAGCCACAATAATAACGGTCACAACAGAGATAAAATTATCAACCAGTGTGGTCTTTGTGTGTTTAAATTTGGTTTTTACAAAAAAAAAAAAAAAAAAAAAAAAAGTAAGTGTCAGCATTTGATACCAACAATACGAGGTTTTGTTTTGAGTTGTGCAAATGCAAAGGCCAAACCGGAACCACACAGGGCCTGGATTCCTGACCCCAGGTGGCATATATCAGGTGGTCCACGTGGCAAAACCCCCCAGCCAAACTTAAAAAAGTAGTAAAAAGATACACAGGCTGACAAAAAAAATCAAAAATACAAACAAAATAAATAAAGGAGTGCTGCAGAGGAGAAGCAGAAGGTGTAGGCATGAAAATGGGATTTCACTTTAGAGCAATGGAGACAACTCTTGTTTTGAACGTAGACAAGCTTGTGGGATGGTCATGGAGTCCTGGCCTTTGTGCACTTATCAAAATTTGATTTTTAATATGAATAATTTTTTTAATAACTCTTATAAAATTAATAATTCAAATTACAAAGTAATGTCTAACCTAACCCGTTGCAATGTGGAGACCCCATTTCCATTGTCATTCATAATTGCAAACCAACCCTAAAATTGATTCATCTTTGATTTGTAACTGTCTAGGAAAATAGAGAAAGTATCACATTTGACGGTTAAAAACATCACATTTTTAAAAAAATTATTTTTGTTTTTTAAAATTATCAAGTCATTCTAATTTCAAAGGATTCACAAAGTAAAATAATTAAAGAATTTTAAAAAAAATAAAAAAAAAACAAATCAGATTAGTAAAACTATCCAATAACACACCACACCACAAAAAAAAGTTAATTTTTTAAATATTTGTCAAAACATATTAACTTATTTAATAACAGTTTTGATCTAACAATAATAATAAAAAAAAAAGGGAGAATTATTGTTCAGTGCATCTTTAGAAAAATAATAACAAATACATTGAAAAACTTATTTTTTAATTATTAAATTAAATAAAATTTATCACAAATTGGTAATTTGTTTTTCTATTCTTCTAGAGTTAAGAAAAAGACAAGAGCATCATTCAAAGGAAAGATGTGGATGAGAGAGAAGATTAGTATGAAGACAAAAAAAGGCAGAGGGAAGCCTAGCAAGCAGGCATTAAGGTCTCTGCTCTGGCTGCCACGCCTCAGGTAGTAGTACGGTACAATACGGTCAAAGCCTCGCCAACTTCTTCCCCCTCCGTCCCATTGGATTCCCACCTGTTTGCCCTTGTTTGTTTTGGATTGGTTTTCTTACTAATCTTTTTACAAGAATCTACACGTCAGTGTAAATTTTTAAAAACAAAAAATTCAAATCAATGAAAATTTTATAAATATTAATAATTAAATTTTTAAATTTTTTCATGTAAACTTTTTACTTATATGTAATTTTCCATCTTTTTATTTATTTATTTTTTTAGTTTTTATTTTTTTACAATATATTAGATTACATAGATTATAAAACTATAAAAAAACAAAACAAAATTTTATAAAAAAAAGTCAAATAAAGGAAGAAAAAAATTTGTTGATTTCTTTTCAACTTTTTTTCTTAACAATAATTCTTTGCAATAATTCAACTTTTAATAATCCTTGTAATGCTAGTTTAAAATGTGTTTAATGATGATTTAAAGATGATTTATAATTAATTGGATAGTTAAATCATTGTTAGAGAATCTTACAAATTATTGCAAAGAATTTTTTTTTTAATAAACTTTTATTTTGAATCTTTTAAAGAAATATTTTAATTTTTAGATCTTTTTACATTAAATGGATTAAAAAATTAAAAAAAATAAAACACTGATACAAATTTTGAAAAATTACTAAAAATAAAAAATTCAAGAAAAAAAATCAAAACATCAAATCAGTGTTATTTTTGAAAAATAATTAGAAATCAATGATAAATTTTATAAATATTAATAATTAAACTAATATTTTTTTCAAAAATTTATAATTATTTTTTAAAAATTTCACTTAATTGTAATTTTTTTTTTTAAGTTTTTTCTAAGTAATGTCCAATTCACTCAATCACAATAATGCTAAATACATAATTTCATACAGGTTTGAACCATTTATTTAATGGTCGAATGGTTGGCCAGATGATAAAATGATAATCGTAATCGACAAGATAACAACTACAATTGATAAAATAATAGCCATAATTGACAAGTTTCGACCCGTCAATCATTCGACCGGCCATTCAAATGAAAAATTTCTCTATGTTTCATTCGGTATTTCATCGTATGTGCGCGTAGCATTACTGCAATCACTCACATTGCTGTCTATGCTCGCTCTCTCTCTCTCTCTAATTGTTGGGTTTGCTTGGATAACCGAGCTTCCCAATGATTCACCTCTTTGCATGGAAGACACTGGTTGACCCAGTCACTTGCTTTGATCAGCGCTTCGTTACTCTCTCTCATCTCTCTCTCTCTCTCTCTCTCTCTTCATCCTCAGGTACACACAGACTGTTGTATTTTTTCTTTTCCTTCTGCTCTTCTTCTCTTTCTTTCTTTCTTTTTTTTTTTTCTCTTTGTATTTTTTTGGAAGAATAATATAGGGATTAATAAAAAAAAATACTATAAAATACATGGTAAAAACTTTTCATTCTTTAATTATTGTATGATATTTTATTATATCTATAATTCAAAAATAAAAAATCTCTCACAATCATTTTTATGATATTTTCTTTTATGATTCTGCCATTACTTTTTTTCAGGAAGTAAGTAGACTACACAACGCTGCCCCGTCAGATCAGATGCTTACCTCTTAGCTATTCCCTTTCAAAAATAAGATAGATAGCTAAAAATGGTTTTTCTTTTTGATTTTAGTGTAAACTTGTAACACTTCTTCGAGAAAAGTGGAATTGAGACAATAATTATAAGCCATATTCACTTCAATGGATGGAACAGTCAAGAAGATATAAGATAAGAGAAATAAATAAGTAAAATTAAATTTTAAATTTTATATTTTTATGTTATAATTTTTTTCTATTGCAAACTTTTAAATTATGTACTTATTATCTATATATATATAAATATAAAATAAATAAAATACTTGTCTTGGGTTGCTTTCTTATAGAACTAAGAAAAACAGACGGGGATGCAAAAACCGAGCAAGATAGAAAAAAATTGTCATCCCTAAACATCAAAAACATCCGCTGCCTCTTCAAAAATAAGGTAAGCTTGAAGTATTAGATAAATTATTTTCTTTAGATTGATAATATTGATGGAGTCCACGACATTCATTCAAAATTTCATTCATTGAAAAGGCCTTTTACTTTTTGGTCTATTTTGACAATTAAAAAAAAAGTCAGTTTATTAGACTCTGTTTGATAACTATTCCGTTTTCAGTTTATATTTAAAAAAAATTTAAAAACTATCAAAAACACTTGTTTGATAATTTTTTCAGTTTATAAATGGTTGTCTCAGTTTATAAATTTGAGGAAAAAACGTAATCTCGAAAAATGAGTTTACGTTTTCAGTTTTCAAAAATTTTTTTCAATTAATTTTTTTTTCAAATATTTTTTTTAATTATTTTTTTCAATTAATTTTATTTTCAAATATTATTTTTTTCAATTAATTTTCTTTTCAAATAATTTTTTTTCAAATAATTTTTTTTTCAATTATTTTTTTTTCAATTAATCTTTTTTTTCAATTATTTTTTTTTCCCAATTAAATTTTTTTTCAATTATAATGTGTGTGATCCCATTGTCATAAATAATAAAAATGAATATAAATATTTTAGGCCTGAACAAACATATTTTTTAGTTTATGTTTTAAATTTTTTTTAAACATTTTGTTCAAACCAAACGCGTTTATCATTTATGTTTTTCTAAAAATAAACAAAAATCAATTTATAAAATTTTTGTAAACATAAAGCAAAAACGTAAACGTTACCAAACGCTATCTTAGTGTATTAGTTTATTTGAATCACATTCAGTGTTTTGGTTTGAATTTTTTGGAATAAGTTTTTTGAAAATTGATTTTTTTATTTTTCGTATTTTTTTATTTTTAGTGAATATTTTTAAAATTCTAAGTATGTTTTTACTTTTTTTAAATGTACCTTACTTAGATGTATCTAAAAAATAAAAAATTTATGAAAGAATATTTTAAAAAATTAATAAATACATAAAAATATGAAAAATATACTGAATTCTCTTTTTTTTTGTATTTTTTGTATTTAGTGAAATTTTTAAAAAAATTCACAAAAATTATACTTTCTATGTGTATTTATGTTAAGTGTGTCTAAAAATTTAAAAAAAAATCTTAAAATATTTAAAAAATTCAGTAAAAAAAATGAAAAACAAAAAAGGAAAATTTTCTGTAAAGTGTTTTTGGAAAACCAAAAACAAGCATATATATATATATTTTGTACATTTAAAAAAAATCAATAAGCCAAAAAAAATCACTTCCTAATAAAGACAAATTGAATAATTTATTGATTCAATGGGTGTCTAATATTTTCCAAAATTCCAACTTACACAACATTGTTTTTGTGACGTTTATCAATTTATACAGTAATTAAATAATGAATATACATATACATATAATTTTAATAAAGTAAAGTTACATTCATCAAATTTTTGTTTAAATTTGTTTACAATTAGTGTCATTTGGACAACGCATGAAATTCAATGCATTGATGACACATTACTTCATAAATAAATTTAATTAATGATTAATCTACTAATATTTTTCAAAATTCCAAGTTATACAACATTACTTTTGCTATTACTTATTGACGTTACAGTAATTAATTATTGAATATATATATATATATATATAATTTTAATAAAGTAAAGTTACATTCATCAAATTTTTGTTTAAATCTGTTTATAACTAATGTCATTTGGACAACCCATGAAATTTAATGCATTAATGACACATTACTTCATAAATAAATTTAATTAATAATTTATTAAAAAAAATAATGATTACCACATTGAAAATAAAATCATCATTTATCATTTTACTAAAATAAACATTTGATAGGAAGACTTAAAGCTATGTTTGGTTTTGATTTTTTTGACTGAAAAAGCACAAAAAAACAAAATTGACTACACAAGTTAATAAGATAAAATATTATATTCAAATCATAATTATTATATTTGTTCTCTCATAAAAATCAAAAAAATCCAAAAACAAAAATCAAACGAGATTAAAATAATCAAAAAACTAAATTATTTTAGCTCTTTTCCAAAGAAAAACTAAAAACAATTTCATTTGTTTAACAAATGAACCAAACATTAGAAAGTCATTATAATGTTTTAGACATATTTTGGTAACTTATTACTAGTTAAAAAAATTAGAAAGTCATTATAAAAATAAATTATTCTCTTTATTCTTATATATATATATGTAAAAAATTAAGAAATCATTAACAAGCCTAATTCTCAAATGGAAATGAAGAAATAAAAAGATAAATCAAATATAATTAAATTTTGCATTTAAAATTACAGATAAGTGATTGTGTGATGAAAATTAATTTTTAAATAATTTTTAAATTGATAAGAATGAATTTATCTATACTATATATATAACCAAATGTAAGTGTTAGGTCAAAAGACTCCAAAACTTGAATCCTAAATTCTCATAATTTTGAAAAAATAAAATAAATACGCGGCACCTCTCTTTACCCCTCTTTTAGAACCCCACATGTTTATCACTGTATCACGTAAATTTAAATAATAATAATAAAAATAAAAAAAAAAGAACTCACAACTCTTATATATATAATAAAAAAAATATTAGCATTTATCTAATTCACGTTTGCTTTTAAAAAATAAAATAATTTGACTTGTATTTAACAAAATGTGATGTTAAATATCTTTAGCTCCTTATCTCTATGCCAAAGTTAAATTTGAATTTAACTAAACATCAAAAATACATTATCCTTAAATTAAAGTTTCCATATAAATTTGAACATCCATCAACAAAACCCAACATTGGAAACAAACCCCAACAACATCTATTTTTGTTTTTTTCCCTTAATGCAGTCGTCATCATAAAAGTTTTTTTAAGGTATTAGTATTTTATATCTCCTAACTCCAATTGTTTATTTCTTTTTCTTCTCTAGAGAAGATTGTAATATACATAGAGCTTTATAAGTAATCCCTCAAGGTCCATCATTTTTTTACTTGAAACATATTTGGAGCCATAAAACTTCCATGCAATTTTTTTTTTTTATCTTTATTCTATTGTATATTTAATGATAGATCTTTTTAAGTAATCTTTTCAAATTCATATAATTTTACATAAGGTCTATATAGTTTTACATAACATCTACGTAAGTCCATAAATTTTTCCATGCAATTGCTCTATATTTATAGATCTTTGCATGTAATTTGTGACAATACTTGAATTTTTATTAAATAATTTATGCATGTTACAATTATTAACCACTTCATCTTAACTCACTATAATAAATATATGGCAGTGGCTTGCCTCCAGTCCAGATCTGGACTGGAGGGTCCAGTCCGGCCCATTAGGCCCATTTTTGGGCTCCTTTTTGCTAATCCAAACCGTTCATATTTTAGGGTTCGTTGAGTACATTATCCCTATAAAAAATCACGTCGATCGGATAACAGATACTATGTATTCAGATCACTTTTTTATGAACCGTTAATTTTCTAACCGTCCATTTTTTTCCAAACAAAAGTAATCCGAATACATAGTATCTGTTATCTGATCGACGTGATTTTTTACAGAGATAATATACTCAACGAATTCTAAAATATGAACGGTTTGGATTATCGAAAAGGGACTCAAAAATAGGCCCAATGGGCCGGACTGGACTGTCCCAGATTTGGACTGGAGACAGTCCAGACCCTAAATATATATAACACACGTTTCTCAAATCTATCATTTGTCCTATAATATTTGGTATAACTTACTACTTTACATTTTTAATCTCTATTGGTCTAATTATTAGTTTTATATGATATTTTAAGATTTTATTTTGATGATTGATAGCAATTATTTAATTGATATATATATATATATTTTCCTATTCTTTTATGTTTTTCTTTGTATTATTTTTCCCTACAACAAAATGCATGTTTGGCGACTAAAATTGGCGACCAAATCAATTTTAGTCGCCAAAAACAGTAGATTGGACGACTAAAAATCTGATTTAGTTAGCATTGATTGAATCTTTTTAGCTACTAAATTATTTTAGTCGCCGTATACTCTTATTGGCGACCAATCTTAGTTTTAGTTGCTGTTTGTTACCATTTTACGCTACTAAAATTTGATTTAGTCGCCGTATAATAACATTTTGCGACAAAACATTTTTGTCGCCCAAAAATGGGCATATTTTTGATGAATTTTTTACGACCACAACTAAGTTAGTTGTTGTATATTAAATATTGCCGACGAAATTTTGAATTTAGTAGCCAAATAGGATGCTTTTGGCGACCAATTTTTAGTCGCTGTTAAGGATATTTGGCGACAAATAATCATTCAGCTGCTAAAGCTTGAAAAAAAATTTAGAGGGAAACTCATTAATATCAGCGCCCAGTATATATACTACACAGACACTTTTTTGTTCTGTTTTGTCTCACACACCAACATACAGAGCAGTCGATACCAAACCCGTTGCTCACCACCGCCGATCATCATCATCGCTGGCCACCGACACTCGCCACCACGACCACTGCAAATCGGCCCCACCATTGATTACAGGTATGTGTCTGTCTTCTCTCTCCCTCTCTGTCGATCTGAGTCTGTTTGTTTGTATCTGTTTCTCGCTGTCTCTCCCATCCCCTTCTCTCACGATTTCTATAGGGTTTTGACATGTTTTTTTTCTTTCATTTTTCATTTATATTAAAGCTTACAAATATATATGTTCTATAAGCATTTCTATATATGTACATTTATTAATGAAATATATATATGTTTACACATTAGACTAAACTTGACTTGGGACTCATGCTTGACTTGAGAAATTTCTTTGCATTTTAAATTTACACTTTAAATACAATTTAAAGTGTAAAGAAACTATATTCAAATTCCTAAATTCAAATTATATTTAAATACAATTTCAATTACAATTGACATTCTTGGTATTTTGTAGATGGCTATAACTTTTTGTTTACAATTTTTGTTTACAATGGAACTAATAGGTATAATTTTTATTGTGTAGATGACTTTTAACATTGACATATAAATCTTCTATTTTTTTTACCCAGAAGATAATTTATAATTTTGCAAATTTAGAAAGTTTTTTTTGTCGTCATAATCTTTTGATGTGAAATTTAGATGCATCGTACATATCATTTTTGGTAGGCTACATAGTATTTTTTGGAGCTTGTAATATTATAAGAGATTACAGGTAAGTAGTTGGTCAATCCATTACTCATTTTGAGTAGTGTCCGTCTGACATGGACTTAGACGGTACAAGTTAGTTCAAAACAAAGGAAGGTAGCTAAACTGCGCCAGGGCAAGCAAAGCAAAGAAAGACTTGACAGAAAAAGTCTAATAATGTAATCTGGGTGTTTAGGAAGTGGATTTTTATGTAATTTTTTTAGTTACAGGATATTATTAGATAAAAAATTTTGGTGTTTGGAAAGATAGTTGAATTTTTTTATAGTTGAATGTGATATTTGTAAAAGAAAAATGAAATGATTATGAAATTAGATGTGATATTTTATTTAAATTTTTTTTTTTAATTTTGTAAAAATTTTGTCTTTTAATAAAAAAAAATCGAAAAAAAAAACCCAAAACCAAATCTTACAAACCACTACCAATGTGTGTGACATTTGGAGGGAAAGGGTGACTTACGGAAAACTGGTTAATATTGGCCTGTGAGAAAAAGGAGGTGGCACTTCTACACTCCTCTCTCTCTCTCTCTCTCTCTCTTAAAAGCTTGAACAACATTCAAGGCAAAGGCAAATGTAAAGAGAAGAACTTCAATGGACTTGGAACAGATGCTTCAATGTTCCCAACGCATTTAATCAAACATTTCGGAAACACAATGGCGGTGTTTTTTTGATTTTTTTTTTACTAAAAAATAAAATTTTAGCAAAATTAGAAAAATAAATTCAAAAAAATATCACATCAAATATCATAATCATTTTATTTTTTCTTTCACAAATATCATATTCAACTACAAAAAAATCTATCTTTCCAAATACAAAAAAAAATTTCTTCAAATGTGAGTATTTGGGAAGTGAATTTTTTTGTAACTTTTTTTAATTATAGAATATTATTAGAGAAAAAAAATTTTATGTTCGGAAAGATAATTAGATTTTTTTGTGATTAGATGTAATATTTGTGAGAGAAAAAATAAAATGATTATGAAAATTTGATATTATATTTTGTTTAGATTTATTTTTTTTTTATTTTGTAACTAATTTGTCTTTAAACAAAAAAAAACCCAAAAAATTTTCTTCCCAAACACCGCCAATACCCATTACCAAATCCTATAACAATTATTTAAAAAACATTATGTTATTTTCATAAAAATAATTATAATTTACTTAAAAGCCCTTAATGTTAAATTATTGCTCAAAATCTTTATAAAAAGCACTCGCCTCCGTTTGGGAAGTGGGTTGACTTTTTGACTTTTTAGCTTTTTTGGCTATATGAGCCTGAGCTCAAAAGCTTGGTTTGGAAAGAACTTTTGACTTTTTGACTTTTTTGATTTTTTTGTGAGAGAAGAGTGTAACGATTATGGGGTTGGATGGGATGTTTTGTCTGTTGTGACTCATGAGTCTATTCCGTCTTTTGTGGCTCATTGAGCCAAAAATGCCCAATGAACCCTTGCCAAACCAACCCTATTAGTCTCACAATTCTTGTATATATCATTTTCATAACATAATCCCTCGCTGTGTAATGCAAGCAAAAATTACAAGAAGTTAACTTAGAGCATCCCCACCAAAGCCCCTAAACCCCGTCCTTACCTATTTTAAGGAATAAATGACTCCCTATCTACCTGCATCAGATCCCCTATATAATCTCCTAAATTATCCTTATATTTTATTTATTTTTATTTTTTTTTTTTTACTTTGCTTTGTTTAGAAATTGCAATACGCATATATGATTTTTATTTTTTTAAAATTTATAATTAAAAATTATATTTTAATAAAATATAGAAAAAATAAGGAATTTATTAATAGAATAGAGAAAGAATAAAAAATCTGTTGAAAGAAGTAAATGAAAAAGTGATTCCTAAAACAAAAAATGAATTTTTTTATAATATTTTAAAATAAAATTTAAATAAACGGGTGGGGCTGCTATTACACCTTTATGAAAATATAATTATTTTAAATTGATCTCACTAACACATAAGACCATCTCTAACGGTGAACCAAACTTTGCATCAAATTTAAATTTTGATGAAAAAAACACTTTCTGGTGCTCCAACCGTTTCACCAAATTGATATCAAAATGAGAATTCAACAAAAAAATCATCAAATTGAGAATAAGCTGCAAATTTTACCAAATTACTATTCCTGACCGTTGGAAGAGTTGAACCGATCAACTAGCCGGTTGCCCAGCTGATTGACCAACCGGTCGACCGGTGTCCTTTCAAGCAGTGGGTTCAAACCGGTCAAAAAAAGTTCAACAAGGTAAAAAAAAAAAAATGTTCTTACCGATCGACCGGCCGGTCGACCAACCTGTCACCCCTCCCCCTATTGATGCACCGTTGGAGCCAGTGGTATCAAATTGAAAAAATTGACTTCTTCTAACTCAAATTTGATAAAAATTTTGGTTAAGCGTTGGAGATATTCTAATGAGATCCAATACAAATAAAAATCATGACATAAGACAGGCTATTTTGTGCCCCTGGTCCGTGTCTATCATCTCTCGATTGCTTCTCCATAAAAATATAATTATCTCGAATAGTTCAAACTAAAATGCAATTTGAAGCTAAAGATTGTAAGACATCAATTCTTTCTTTCCACTAAATTACAACAAAGGGGAGAGAGAGAGAGAGAGATAGGAAGGCTTTAGCAAAGGTTGGATTGGAATGGCATTGGGCTGGTGAGGCTCGGAGCTCAACAACATTACCCCATTGGGGCAGTTTCCCAAGCTGTTGTTTGCCAGTTATAGCCAGCCAGTAATACTTCTACTAGTTCTCTCTAGTGTATGTGACTACTAGCAGAGAGAGAGAGAGGGGGAGATGAATAGTGAGATTTGGCCTTAAAACAAGATTGTGATCTCTCCTCTCTCTCTCTCTCTCTCTCACACACAAGAAACTTTTATCAATGTGACACCGAACCGACTACGTACGCCTATTTATTCATCTTCCTCAATGACATCACCGCCACTATCGCCGCCGTTACAGCTGCTTCCGCCGCCGCTGTTCCTGACACCACCGCCATTATGACAACCATTATTATTATTATTGTTGACAGTCTTGTCGTCGTCATAATCTTCAGCTTCGGAGCTCTTGGAACTGACGGTGGTAGGTGGAGATTGAAGAGAAGTGGAAGTGACGCGGCCGACAATGGGGTTGGGCTCCGTCAGCTGCCGCCCGTCACGCGGCGGGGCAAACACCACCGGCAGGTACTCCTCCGCCTCGCACGGGAACTTCGAGTTCTTGAAGTGCTCTTTCAATGCCTCCACTCCCTTCCCCAAATCAAAATTCACACTAATGTAATCAATATATATATACACAGAGAGAGAGAGAAAGAGAGAGATAGAATACCTGCAATCTAGCATAGGTGACTTCGCAGATTTTCTTGGAATTGAAGACTTCCCAATTTTGAAGATGAAAAGCCTTGTAGAGCCTCCATGTTGCCTCCGGCGAGGTCATATTCACGAACCCATATCCCACATTACACTTGTTTCTGTTTTTCAAAAACACGAAACACAAAACACAAAAGCACATACATAAATTAAACCCAAAAAATAAAATAAAATAAAGAAAAATAATAATAATAATAATAAAACCCAATATATATTTAAGAGATCAGGAAAAGAGAGAATCACATGAAATCAATAGGGAGGTATACAAAATCGTAGGAAGACAAGGGCTGATCATCGCCGCCGTCGGCCAGCTGCTCGTTGCAGTGAATGCAGTGGTTGTCCAACATATTCAGCAGTAGTTTTTGACTGCGCCACCACCACCCACAAATGACAAACCCCACCACACCCCAAGTCAAAATATTCAAAATTTTATATAAAATAAAAAAATTTAATAACCCAATAAAATAAAATAAAATAAAAAGAAGAGAAAAATAGGAGAGGCAAGGGCATAACCTGTACTTGTTTGGTATGTTTTTGATCATGACAGTGGTCCTGGAATCTCTGCAATTTGATTCCATAATCGCATCTTCGTTTATTAGAAAACGAGGATCGAAATTCTTTGCTTGTCTTCCCTTCAATGGCCTATTACTCTTGGTGCTTGTCTGTTGTTGCTGATTTGCACTCTTCTTTGAACTCTTTTTCATAGGATTGTTATTATTGCACCCTCGAATTCCATTGTCAACCTCACTCTTTACACATACAGCCGCCATTGAAGAAGCTTCAACAACCCCACCTCCATTCCCATTAGGGTTTCTCTTACAGAAACTTGATTTCTTCCCCATTGTTTGAGTTTGAGTTTGAGTTTGAGAATTGTAGCAACGCGGCGGCAAGTGGAAGGCGGGTATTTTACGATGAAATGATGGCGGCGGCGGCGGCAATGGAAAACAGGTTGAATTCTTTCTTGAATAGTTTGAAGAAGAATTGAAGCTTTTGATTGTGGTTTGTGTGGATTTGGAGAACCTCTTCACATGGCCACCGGGTCGACTAAATTCGATGACAACGTGCGAGCCATGAATTTCCTTTCCATTCATCTCCGAAAGAGCCTTGGCTGCGTGTCTAACATCATAGAACTCCACAAACCTTTGGTGCTTCTTCAATGGCGTCTCTCTCAATTCCTTCACAGGACCTAAAATCAACAAATCTTTTAAATTAAACCAAAAAAAAAATATCTGCAGATTTGATAAAAGCAAAACTGACCCAATAATATATAATTTGACATGAATCGATACGTGTATATGTGCATAAAATATAAAATTCATACCAAAAGCTTGAAAGATATCTCTGAGGCTAGTGGTGGAGACAGAAGGGTCTAAATTGAAGATCACGAGGGTCCCTTGGTTGTGCCCGTCGGAGACACCAGCCACCGCCGGAATCGTGAACTGGGCCCACACCGCGCAGCCAGAGATAAGACCTCGACCCCGCGGCGGCGGCGGAGGAGGCGGAGCCACTACCAAATTCTCCAATTCGTAATTATTCCGAGCAATCTCTTGGAAGTGCTTACTCAGCCTGCTCTGCTGCCGCAAGTGCTGCTCCCTTATCTCCGCCTCCGCCGCCGTGGCGTCTCTCAAATCGTAAAAATACACCGTCACGATTCCGTCGCGGACTCTTTCCATCTGCACCGCTCTAACATCTCCGAACAACTCCAATTCCCTCCTCACCTCCGATTCACTCACGCCGATGGGGACAGAGCTCAGGAGGAGAACCCTCGTGGCCGTCGTTGACGGCGGAAGCGGAGGAGGGAGTGGAACGTACGGCGGCGGAGGACAAAGCGGCACGACTTGAGGAGGCGGAGGAGGGTATGGGTAGTAAATTTGGGTTGGAAGAAGGGTTATTTGGTTGTGGCTATACAGGTTTGTTGGTCTGAACTCGGCTGCTTTTGGGTCCAAACTACCCGGAAACCTCACAAAACCAGTGTCTCCCATGGCGGTTTTGTGGACAAAAAGCGGTTTGCCGGCGAAGTCAAAGCAAGTCAACCAAGTTGAAGTAGGTGGTGAGCGGTTTTCCTACTCTTCCTTATACTCCATCGCTTAGCTTCCCGAGTAGACTGCACATATCTCTCTCTCTCTCTCTCTCTCTCTCTCACTCTCTAGTCTATCAATGTAAAAGGACAAAAACAACAATCTCTCCCTCTCTCTCTTTTCTTGTATGTGTAAAAAAGACAAAACAAAATGAGAAATGGTGGATTGCTTTTAAACCAGTTCTATTCTGTACAAGGTGAATGGGAGCACTGTTTATATTTGTGTTAAATTACGAATTTACCCTCTGGCTTGAAAATTTGAGAGAGGATGGATATGGGCCGTACACGTGGCGTGCGAAAGAATGTTGGGGTGAAAGTATGTCATTTGCGAAATAGTTTGGGACTAATTCAGAAGGGATTTGAGATGATAGAAATAAATATATTTTTTAATATTTTATAAAAATTTGTGAAAAAAAATAATATGATTTAAAAAATATATTAATATTATAAAAGATGTTGAATAACGCCTTAATTTACTATAAGAAAAAATAAATTAAAATATTATATCTAAATTATTATGAAAAGATGTTACATCTAAAAAGTGTCAAATTGCACTTTTTATGCACTTCTTGTTTTGAGAGTATTTTGACTATTATTAAATTAAATTAATTTTATTTATAAATAATATATTTTAAAAATTTTATAAAATAAACCATTCAAATTATTAAAACAAATATATAATAATGAGTTTTATAAACATCTAAAGAAAAAATCTTTCAAAGCCTCCGTTTGGGAAGTGGGTTGATTTTTTGACTTTTTTATTTTTTTAGCTATTTTATTCTAGGCTAAAAAACTTAATTTGGGAAGGACTTTTTGATTTTTTTTGTAGGAGAAAAGTATAATGATTATAGGTTAGATGTGAGATTTTATTTATTATAGCTAAAATAACCTATTTTATCTTTTGTGACTAAAATAATTAAAAAAAACTCTTGCCAAAGGAAGACTCAAATTTAAACTTAACAAAAATTCACTTTTTGTAAATTTATACATTAGTAAACATGCTTGTATTATTCAGCTACTCCATTAGGCCTCATTTGAAATGTCAGATTTTTAACAAAAAATAATTAAAAATTCACTATAAATTATCTTTTTATTTTTTATATATTTTTTCATAACAAATTAAAAAAAATTAAAAAATTAATTTCCAAGCCAACTCTAAGCCAAAAAAAATGAAAATTTAATTGCCAGACCCTTCAAACTCTATGTGACCTCGTTGGCCTATTTTGAGAAGTAAGTTATAATTCATTTCCCAGATTATAACTCACTTCCCCTCTCATAAAAAAACTGCTTATAAGCAATTTTTCACTAAAAAACTGATTATAACCATCTTCCCAAAATAGGTCGTTATCTCATTTTCTCCACTATTGTCATTTCAATAATCTTCTAGTTATTAATAATTTTGATAACTTAAAAATATTTAATGAATATATGATTAAAAAAATAAAACTGAAAATGAAACGCATGATTTGTGCCAGTGCAGCTCAAGCAAGCAAAACAATGGCAGCGTTTGGTAACTTGGTAATACAAGTTGACGTAATGATTTGTGTATTAAGGCTTATTTTGGCAATTAAAAAAAAATTAATTTATAAGTTTATTTAATTCACATTATCTTTTTTTTTAAATATTTTTTTAAATAAGAAATTAAAAATGAAAATTTTCCTATTTCTTGAAATAGGCCTAAATACTATCGATAAGGCCTCATTTGTGTATCACTACAACAAATTTTAATTTTAGATACCAAAATTTAGGAACAAAATTATTTTTTTAAGGACTAAATAATTTTGTTGCTAAAAATATTGTTATTATATTTTTAACAACAGAAATTGGACATTAGTAATGAATTATTATCTTTTTAAGACCAAATTTTTTATCTCAAAAAATAAGCCATTTTTAAACCAAATTATTTTGTACCTAAAAGTCTATTTGTGCGTACCGGATTTCGCACTAGATGAAAGTGGATTGGGGTTCCGCACTCGGTCGGACTATCCAGGGATTGAGGTTCTTGCCATGGAAAGCACCGTTAGAGCTGCCCGCCGGGGTTGGCCAGATAACCCCTCCGGTGTGGGAATTAGCAATCGGAGAAGAAGTGTGTAGAGAATTGAGTTCGTATGTAAGTGTGGTTTTGCTTCAATAGTTCAGTTACCTTCAATGTGAAGTTCATGTAGTATATATAGTGTTCCTTGCTTGCTTCTCAAGATGGTTTCCTCAAGCTTGGGTGCTGCCAAGTGTCCTTTTAACATTGCTCAAGGTGGGAGACCACCTGGTAGTTGTCATTGAATGCATATACTCATTGTAGTCATACTGATAACAAACCACATTCCTTTAGTTCAACAATTTCCGTGATTCTAGGTGTGGGGGACCAGCTGAGGTGGCAATCTTGCACATACACAGGCTCACAACTTCAGTACCTCTGTGAGGTTCTCTCTGCTTGGTACCTCAGTACCTCAGTTCGGCCCTAGACCAGACTTCTGTTGGGATGAGCCGATCCATTCGGACATCTTTGTGTAGGTTCGGCCCACTATCTGTTCGGTCCATAGATTCAGTCTCGCAGCTTGGCCCAGCCCAACATCACGGTTGGACTAGCCTTTCCACTGCGGGTTGGGCCCAAGTGCTTGAGAACTTGGGTTGACTGTTGATCATGAAGTTGGGCTCAATTGGCTTGCCCATATACTCATCTAATCCACTTGGATTTGGGCTTCAGTAGATTGGGCCGGCCCAAGGCTTGGACCCGACCCATTTCACATTCAGCCCATTCATTTGCCCCCTAGCTCGTGCTAAGGTTTCCCTTGGGGGGAGCTATTGTTCTGCTCTCCAAACGTCACATCGTTTCGGTTCTCCCCCAGTTCGGCATTGGTGACGATTCAATCCTGACACACAATCCCTGCATGCGTCCTTTCATGGTGACACGTGGCGTCGTCAGATAAGTGTGCAGAGATAGTGCGTCAATTCCATACCGAAGGTCGTGCTTTGTGTACCTGCGCGCCGGCTGGTGCCATTAATGCTCTGGCTGTCAACACAAATCCCCTTATCTGCTATTTCATTCTTTTATAGAGTTTCAAAGAGAGAAGAAGGACTCTTCTTGTTCCTCTGAACCAGTCTCGTTAGTGCTCTGTTCAGACTTTTTTCGCCGCTGGTCTTGTTTTGCTACCACTGCTCTAATCTCTGTAAGTCCTCTTGTGACTCTTCTTTTCTTGCCTCTTTCTGTCTTAATCATCTTGTCTGGCCCTCTCACTGTCTGTGTTTCACACTCTGTTATCTGAGTTCTTCCTTTGTCCCATTAGGTTTGTTAGATAGGGAAGTTCCGCTCACTAGTTAATACCCCCGAGGCCATGGCTATGTTCCGCCTTGACTATAATATTCCCAATGACGTGACCCTTTCACTGGCAAAGGTAGATGCCAAGCGTATGGGCACAAGGAATACCGTCGCTTTTTCGATTGTGGCCATTGTCGATGGAAGGGTTCGGTTTCCCCTCGACCCTTTGGTGCGCCGATTTCTGCATCAAGTCCAGTTAACTCCAATGCAAGTGTCTGTGAACCTCTTCCGTATCCTCTGCGGCGTATCTGCTCTCAACAGGCGGTTGGGTTTGAACCTTGACATATGGGATATTTTAGGCTGCTACACTCTCTCACATAACAAAGACCACAGCACGTATTACCTGCGTGTTCGTTCGGCTGATTGTCATTTGGTGACTGGGTTGCTCGATTTGGATAAACACAACGATGATTTCCTGCAAGTTGGTGGCAATTGGGAGTTCCCTGCTGGGACCGAATTCCAGTCCGAACGGATGCCTCAGAAGGACGGCTACCTAGGTTCAGGTCCTTCCCTCTAATGTCTTTCGTATTTCTTACTTTATTTTGGATGTCACTCTAATGAGTCACTTCTTTTTTTTTGCAGAGGCCTCTCATTTTCAATGCAGGCCGACCCGAGAAAACGCTGAAGCCATAAAAGCTGCTCTGAGGTACAAAAAGAGATCTGCGCCCGAGTTGTTGGATTACTAGTCAACTTACCGTTCCACCATTCCGAAGAAGGTGAGGCTTGCTGCATCCCTTCTGGATTCGGATACTAAGACTGACACATCCCTCACTCCTCTGGTTACGAGTCGTCGCCGAAGCTAGGGTGCACCATCTGAAAGAACGCCCTCTCCTGCCCTAGTTTTGCAGGCGGCAGATCTGTGTCGAAGAGAAGAGTACTGGTAGATTTAGAGGCTGAGGCTTTTGGCGCCTCCGATATTTTGGAGACCCGTCTAGAGAAGACCGAAGCGAAGAGCCTCATGGAAGTGAAAATGGAGATGGGAGCTTCCGGGACCCCTACTACTGCTGTCGAGCCCTCTGCTTCAGTTGTTGCGAGAGAAAAAAAGAGAAGGAGAGAGACTGGCAAGACAGTGGTGGGGGAAGCTTTTGAGGATCCCGTTGAGGATAAGGCATTTGAGAAATGGGAGCCGCCAATGTTCCATCAAGGCAGGCCAATTTCTACTTCTGATTCTGTTGTTGCTTCGCAAGATTTTGTTTTTGATTTGACCAGGTTTCTGTTGATGCCGGTTGACATGGCTAACCATAATGGGCCCCGCGATATTCCTATTCTGAAGGGGACCCTCCAGATGATGACTGCTGTAAGTATTTTCCTGTTTTGCATGTTTTTGGTGTTATGCAGCTGTTTCCTTCTCTTTTAATACTTTGTTGTCCTTTGTAGTGTATTCAGAGGATGCATCTGTCCATTACCCGTGCTGAAGAACTAGAAAAGGCCATACTGGAGGCCGCAATGAACGCTGAGAGATTGACAGTAAACCTGGAGACCGAGAAGGAAGGACGCCGAAGTGCTGAAAGGGAGGCATTTCGCTTGAACAAGATTGTTGCTTCAGCTGAAAATCGAAAGAGGCTGCTATTGGGGCGCAGGCTCAACTTGAAGGAAAAGTGGCCGAGTTGGAGGTCGTTGTCACAGTGATGGCTGCCGAGCGCTCTGCGTTGGAGGCCAAGCATTGGCAACAAGGTTGGGACGAGGCTGGGGCTGCCTATAAGGAGGAGGTGCTAGTGCTGCGAGACAAGCTCTTCCTAAAAGGTTGGACGAGTGCTTTAGCTACTGTGCTGGTTCTTGAAGGCTCTCCCCTATTTCAGGATGTCCTAGTTCTCTCAAGATCTTTGGGTTCAAAGATTGTCTCCACCCCTGCTGTTCTTCAAGTTGAGGTTTCCCCAGAAATTGATTCTGCAAACAAGACCCAGGGCAGTAGTGTTGCCATTGAAACGGTGAATGTTGAAGGGGGTGATACCCTAGAGACTGAAGCCGCGGGAGATGTGGTTAAAGCGGCTCTTACTTCTCAGGAAGTTAGAGCTGCCTCTACTTTTCCTCCCCAAGACGGCCAGGACAAGATCATGGACGCTGCTCCTGAGGTTCTCTCTGTTAATGAAAACTGAAGTTTTCTCTGAAAGGATTTGAAGTTTTTGCTTTTTTGCTTTGACGTACTGTGGCTCGGTCCCCTTGACGAGCTTTCTTTCTATACTTGCCAAGACAATTTTTCTTCTCTTTTCTTTTCTTTGTTGCTGGTTATGAGGCCATCTGTGCCTTTTGTTGGATGATAGGATTTTCTCTTTGAATTTGCAATCTGATGCTGTTTGGCTTTTATGTTTGAATGTTTTCTATATTGCTTGAAATAGATGCTCTGTCTAATTCTGTACTGCTTGAAATAAATGCTCTGTCTAATTCTGTACTTCTTGCCCCCGGCCGAGCACTGTTAGGACCTCGAGGCTGAATAGAGGCTCGGTTTGGTTCTGTACTGTTTGCCCCCGGCCGAGCACTGTTGAAACCTCGGGGCCGAATAGAGGCTCGGTCTGGTTCTGTACTGTTTGCCCCCGGCTGAGCACTGTTGGGACCTCGAGGCCGAACAGATGCTCGATGTGGCTAACGAATATGTGGTATGGCTATGCTTGAGTTCGTAAGAGGGTCTTACTTAGGTCTAGGTTGGTTTTAAAAAACAATTGTTTGCCCCCACTTGGAGCTAAGTAAGATTAGTACTGAAGATTGTGCTCTTAGGTAGAACTGCTTAAGTCTGTTTCAACCTTGATAGCATGGATGCATAAAGGCATGAAGAGGTGTCTTACTCAGGTCTAGGTTGGTTTGAAAAAATAATTGTTTGCCCCCACCTGGAGTTAAGTAAGACTAATGCTGGAAGTTTGCTCCTAACAGAGCTTAGCCAAGTTTTGTTCCAACTCTGTTTGTTTGCATCAGTACTGAAGTGTTGATGTGTTGATACTTAAGAAATTATGTAGATTCAAAGATGTTTACTTAAGATATGTTAGTATGGTTTCCACCAAGCAATTCCACTTGGCTAAAATCCAATTTAGTTGCCAAACATTATTCCACTAAGCAATACCACTTGGCATGTTTGAGTACAAACCAAATTTAAATTTCGTTTAGTCGTTCTGAAACTAAGTCCATTTGGGTTAAGACTAAAGTTAACTCCGTTTGATAAACATCAAAGCTAATTCCGTTTGGTAAAGACCAAAGCTAATTCCGTTTGATAAACATCAAAGCTAATTCTGTTTGGTGAGAACCAAAGCTAATTCCGTTTGATAAACATCAAAGCTAATTCCATTTGGTGAGAACCAAAGCTAATTACAAGAATTTGATAAATTTGAGAGAAATGGGGAAGCATTTGCATTGATCAACAGATAAATGCCTTTACATTCCGATAGAGAAGTTGGAGAATAATTCTATTGATAGTATTTTTTGAGATTCGCTACATTCCAGGGCCGAGGTATAGCTCTGTCTTTCAGATCCTCTAGGTAGTAAGCTCCATTCCCAACAACAACTATGACTTTGTACGAACCCTCCTAGTTAGGCCCAAGTTTGCCCTCGCCTAGTACCCGTTTGTGATCCATAACTTTTCTTAGAACCAGTTCTCCAGGTATGAATTGCCTTGGGGAGACTTTTTGATTGAAACTTCTGATGAGCTGCTGCTGATACGCTTCAAGTCTGATCAGCGCTGCTTCTCTTCGGCCCTCTGCCATATCCAGTGCTTGTGCAATAGCTTCCTCATTACTGGTGCTCTCAAACAATTCAGACCGAAGGGTTGAGAGACCTACTTCGAGTGGGATGATGGCCTCCATTCCATAAGTTAGGGAGTAAGGTGTTTCCCCCGTTGAGCATTGTGCTGTGGTTCGGTATGCCTATAGCACGTGGGGTAACTCTTCAACCCATTTTCCTTTTGCGTGCTCAAGCCGTTTCTTTACTCCGTTGATGATGGTTTTATTTGATGCTTCTGCCTGTCTATTACTTTGTGGATACCCTGGAGAAGAGTTCCGATACTCGATTCTGAGGTCGGCACAAAACTTTCTGAAGATCTTTCCATCAAACTGTGTTCCATTATCCGCAATCAATATTTGCGAGATGTCGAAACGCACCACCACATTTCTCATGACAAACCGCTTCATGTCCGCTTCTTTGATACTTGCTAGTGCTTCGACTTCAACCCACTTAGTGAAATAGTCGGTTGCAGCAATGAAGAATCGCCTGTTCCCAGCGCCCCGTGCCAATGGTCCGACAATATCCAGATCCCATTGGGCAAAAGGCCATGGACTGGTCAGGGGAGCAAGAGTTTTGGCTGGCTGATGTATGAGTAGAGCAAACCTCTGACATTTATCACACTTCTGTACGTACTGCTGCGCATCTTGTTGCATCCGTGGCCACTAGTACCCGTGAGTGAGGGGCCGATGTGCTAGTGATCTTCCACCAACGTGGCACCCACAAATCCCATTGTGAATTTCGTAGAGAACATTCTCGATCAGATTTGGATGCACGCATAGAAGATAAGGGCCTAGATAGGAGCGTCTGTACAGCTTCCCAGATTGTGAGATCCAGAATCGAACTGACCTATGTCTGACTTTGTTAGTTTCCCTTTTATCTTCTGGAAGAGTACCGGATTTCAGAAAAGCAAGTATTGGATCCATCTAGCTCGGCTCTAAGTTGCTGCAGAGGACTGGAGATGCAATACTTGGTTCTGGCACAAACTCAACCCAAACTTTTCTAGCATCCTTTGTATCCACTGATGAGCCGAGGCAAGCCAGAGCATCAGCGTGGCTGTTTTTGTCCCGACTAATTCGTTCCACCCGTATGGATTGAAACTTTTTGAGTAGGTCCTTGGCCTTGCCTGCGTACATAGCCATTCTTTCATCTCGTGTTTCATAGACCCCAGAAAGCTGGTTTATCACTAGTTGTGAATCGCTAAAAACAAGAAGCTGTTCTGCACTGAAGTGTTCGGTACTACCTAAGCCAGCTAATAACGCTTCGTACTCTGCCTCGTTGTTTAAAGCCTTTCAATCGAGCCTGAGAGCCTGTGAGCCTATTCCCAGATAAATCCTTCTGGTGAGATAAGTGCTACTCCTGCCCCTGAGCCTCGGTTATTGGATGACCTATCAACATAAAGTTGCTAGATGTTTCCAATAAAGAGTTTCCATGCTTCCGAAGCGCAGGGCTTTCCATGTTCGGTGATGCGTGGCATCTGTGCCGGACTAGAATTCCCCAGTTCGGTACTCTGGATGGGAGCAAATTTTGCAACGAAATCTGCTAAGACCTGGGCCTTGATCGCCGTCCTGGGTTGATACCGAATGTCAAACTCACCAAGTTCTACTGCCCATTTCGCTGTTCGGCAGGAGAAATCAACTCGTCTAAACACAGATCTGAGGGGGAATTCAGTGAGGACGTTAATGGTATGCCCCTGGAAGTAATGTTGCAGCTTTCTTGTGGCGATAAGTAGCGCATAAACTAACTTTTCCAATGGTAGATACCGTGTCTCGGCATCTAGTAAAGTCTTGCTAACATAGTATACAAGTCTCTGTTCCTTGTTAACTTCTTGAATTAATACTGCACTTACGGCATGATCTGAAACTGCTAGATAGAGGTACAGTTCCTCTTCTGGTTCTAGAGTGGACAGAAGATGAGGTTGCTAAGGTATCTCTTGAGACTTTGCAGTGCTTCAGTACACTGGTAACTACATTCAAATGCTGTCCTTTTCCTCAAAAGCTGGAAGAAGGGCTTCATCCGATCTGAAGATTTGTTGATGAACCGATTTAGTGCGGCCGCCATTCCGACCAGTTTCTGCAGCTCTTTGGCCTTTGTTGGTACTTTAAGATCTTGTATTGCTTTGATTTGGTCCGAATTCGCCTCGATTCCTCTGTGAGTGACCATATATCCCAAGAACTTCCCTGTTCCTACCCCGAAAGCACATTTCGAGGCATTGAGGCGAAGCTGATGGTTTTTCAGGATGCCAAAAACTTCTCTTAAGTTTGTAAGGTGGTCCGTAGCGAGCTTGCTTTTTACTACCATATCATCTATATAACCTTCCATGGTTTTTCCAAGTTGGTCCTTGACCATCCGAGTGATCATCCACTGGTAGGTTGCTTCGGCATTCTTGAGGCCGAACGACATCACTTTGTAGCAGTAAGTTCCTCTCGGAGTAATAAATGCTGTCTTTTCTTGATCCGGACCGAACAGTGGTATCTGATGATAGCTACTATAAGCGTCCAGAAAGCTCATGCGCTCATGCCCTGCTGTTGAGTCTACTAGTTAATCAATGCGAGGCAGCGGAAAGCTATCTTTAGGGCAGGCTATGTTCAAGCAAGCGAAGTCAACGCAAACTCTCCATTTTCCGTTCTTCTTTTTTACTACAACTGTGTTGGACAGCCATTGTGGGTACTGAACTTCTCTGATTGCTCCCGATGCCAGGAGTTTTTCGACTTCGGCAATTACTGCTTCAGTGTGCTCAACCGAGGATCTTCGACTTTTCTGTACAATGGGCCGAGCGGAAGGGTTGATGTTGAGCTTGTGGCAAGCAAATTCTAGGTCCAACCCTGGAGTATCATATGCTGACCATGTGAATACCTCCACATTTTCCCTCAGCAGTTCCAGCAGCTGAAGTTTCTCATCAGCGCCTAGCGAGGTACCGATAAGGAAGTACTTTTCTAGATCATCCGCTTTTACTAGGACTTTCTCCAAATCCTCCACTATTTTTTCCTCCGGGGCTCCCCCTACATCTTCCAAGACTGGATGTTCGGCCACTTTCACTGTCTGTACCCAATTACAGAGTTTTTTTGTCTTCAATGTCGCCATGAAGCAGTGTTTGGACGCAACTTGATCCCCTGAGATCTGCTCTACTCCGTGTTTCGTTGGGAAACGGATGAGCTGGTGGTAGGTTGAAGGGACCACCTCCATTTTATGAATCCATGGACGACCAAGTATGGCGTTGTAAGGGGATGGTGTATTAATAATTAGGAACTCTATCTGGAGGGTTTTTGTTCATGCCACGACTAGCAACACTATTTTGCCAAGCGGCCATTCTGGCTACGAATTGAAGCCAACTGACGGGGCTGGCGCTGGGGTGAGGTGCTGCTCGGAGAGACCAAGCTTTCTGAACAAGTCATAATACAATATGTCTGTTATACTGCCTTGATCTACCAGGACTCATTTTACGTCAAACCGTTTCCCAATTCCCACAGTTATAATCAGTGCATCAGTATGTGGGTGATGTATGCCTTCTAAATCCTTTCTAGTAAATGAAACAGTGCACAAGGGGGATTTAGGTGCCGTGTGTACCTTTTTCGATGCAGGCTCTACTGACATAACCTGTTGGATTTGCACAGCTTTAGCAATCTCTTCTCTCAATGTCTCCTCAGGTTCCTGAGTCGCTGTCCTATGGATCACATTTATTATCAACCGAGGTGGATGCTCAATATTTGGTTATGGTGGTGGGTTTCCTGGTTCGATCACTTCCTTATCCTGATCATGTAATCCCACAGATGTCCAGCTGCTACTAAGTCCTCCAAGTGTTGCTTCAGTGCCCTGCAGTTCTGAGTCATATGCCCTCTATCTTGATGGTAGGTGCATCTGAGTTTCTGATTGCGCCGAGCCGGATCTCCCAACATTTTCGGCGGCCAGACAAAGAAGGGCTCTCTCTTGATCTTTTCTAAGATTCAATAGATTGGCTCTTTGAATACGGTTATGACGGCTTCAGGGGATTTGGACTTATCCCATTCATTCACTGCGATCCCTCTGTGCTCTCCCCGATTTGTTATCTTCTTGTGCTGAGCTATTTGTTCTGCTGATGCTGCCTCGATGGGGATTTGGTCATCTTCGAGGCGAGCGTACTGCTCAATCTTGGCACGCAAGTCTTTCAATGCTGTGGCCGGGTGCTTGGTAAGTGATTGTCTCAACTTACTCTCCGAGCGCAGACCATGTTTGAAAGACATAATGGCCATCTGCTTGCTGCATACATTTTCCTCCAGGTCATTGTACTCTTCCCAGTACCTCCTAGCATAACTGCGCAGCATTTCCTCCTGCTCCTTCGGGATCTGTGTTGGAGACGAACCTGGCTAGGAACTCTTCGAAGAGCTGCTTCGAGCCATGAATCGATCTAGCGGGGAGTCGATCAAACCATCGAAGTCCGGTTTCTCCCAAGCTGGATGGGAAGACTTTGCACATCAGTGCCTTATCTCGGCTCCATAGAGACATCATTGGTTTGAAATGGCTAATATATGTCAGCGGGTCCTACTTCCCATCGTATGAAGTGAACTTTGGTGTGGTGAATTTCTTTGGAGGTCTCATGGCCTCAATTTCCAAGGAGAATGGTAAGGAGACGAGCCTATCTAGCGCTCGGTGTTCTCTCTGGTGAGCAGTATGGTCCAGGTGATCCTGATGTCGTTCGTTCTGCTTGTTGCCGATCACCCAAGTACGAAGGTCTTTAGGGGGTATTCAGTTTGTTGACTAACCGTCTTCTGCCTCTTAACCCTTCTTCGGCGTGACCCACGGGTGTAGCTACTTACCACCTCACTCTATACCGGGATGGGCTGGCTTTGTTGCCCAGACTCATTTCTGGGGAACTTCTTCACTGGTGGCTCTCTGGATGAGCTCCTCCGTCGCAAACGAGAGGGCATTGCTTCAGTCTTCTTTTCCGTCGGATCACCCAGCACTCTTTTAAGTTGGGCTTTCAGCTCCTGTATCTCTATCTCCGTGGAGTCTATGATTCGATCTCTGTAATTGTCACGACCCCATCCCGCCCCTAGTAGGATGGTGCCGTGATGGCCAGTAATCCGTAATTACCGAAGGCCAACTTACTAAGATCAAGGACAATCAGAGTATAATGTAAGGGGCTTACAAATGCGGAAGCAATAAATCAATTACAAATGGTCCATAAGAGCTTGTGCGTAGATCAAATGACATACATATACACATGACTTACATCCAGTTCAAATTAACAAAATACAAGTTTACAACTTGATCAAAAGGCTTCTCAGCCGACAAGAATAAAATACAGCAATTACAAGCGAAGAAGCATGATTTTCAAGTGCTGCCGACGTAAGTACAAAAACGCCGACATAAATGCAAAACAGCCGAAGTAAGCACAAATCTGCCGACGTAAAACAAGGCAGCCGACATGTCAAGAGTCCAAAACAAGCTTTGCAAAATAGACTAGGCGTCGCCGCCGTCCTGCTCATCACCTACATATATATAGAGAGGGTGAGTTTGACAACTCAGTGAATGGTACGAATAATAAAGGTTTTTGCATGAATAGCCGAGGTCCTTCAAAGCAAAACAAAACTCTCTAAATCATACGAATATTGACCGAAGTCCTTCTGAAGCAGAATTCATCAAACTTTACCAAATCAAGGGATGAACCATGTTCATCTATCACGTCTTACCATACATCAGGGGATGCTTACCAACATCGGCATAACACAATCGAAACTATCAAATCAAGTGATGAACCGTATTCATCTAACAAATCTTACCATATACCAAGGGATGTTTACCAACATCGGCATAACACAATCGAAACTGTCAAATCAAGTGATGAACCGTATTCATCTAACAAATCTTACCATATTTCAAGGGATGCTTACCAACATCGGCATAACGCAATCAAAGCTGTCAATCAAGTGATGAACCGTATTCATCTAACAAATCTTACCATATTTCAAGGGATGCTTACCAACATCGGCATAACACAATCAAAACTATCAAATCGAGTGATGAACCGTATTCATCTAACAAATCTTACCATATACCAAGGGATGTTTACCAACATCGGCATGACACAATCGAAGCTGTCAAATCAAGTGATGAACCGTATTCATCTAACAAATCTTACCAACTTGCAAACTTGTGTGACTTAGGCCCGTAGCCCTTTTTCACCTTATTGTGTGACTTAGGCCCGTAGCCCTTTTTCACCTTATACTTGTGTGACTTGGGCCCGTAGCCCCTTTTCACCTTATACTTGTGTGACTTAGGCCCGTAGCCCCTTTTCACCTTATACTTGTGTGACTTAGGCCCGTAGCCCCTTTTCACCTTATACTTGTGTGACTTAGGCCCGTAGCTCCTTTTCACCACGTTGGCTTTTCCAAGAAAGGACCGTATCCTTTTTAACACAAGAACTAATGTCACTTAGGCCCGTAGCCCCTTTTTGACAAGGTGGTGCTGCGAAAGTTTATAGTCCTCCAGCCAAGGGACTTTCACCAGTGGTGCTGCGAAAGTTTATAGTCCTCCAGCTAAGGGACTTTCACCAGTAGTGCTGCGAAAGTTTATAGTCCTCCAGCTAAGGGACTTTCACCGGTAGTGCTGCTAAAGTTTATAGTCCTCCAGCTAAGGGACTTTCACACTTAATATCAAAACCAGGCTCGTACTTATTACAAGGATATCGTCAAAACGAAGCTCATACTTAACCTTTTATACTTAGTGCTGCAAAAGTTTAGAGTCCTCCAGCACGAGGGACTTTCAAGAACATCATCAAACAAGGCTTATACTCTTCACATCAAAATAGGCTAATCATTCATGCTTATCAAAACGCTTTCATCAAGACGAAATAAAACAAAGTTTATCAAAACTGTATAACATAGCTTTATTAAAAGCACCACTCACCTCGGTCTTCTTGGGTGAAGGCTCAAAGCAAAGATCAAAGTCCTGGCAATCACAAGGCAAATTACATTCTCAAAACAAGCTTCACATGCACATAATGATCTCGGCACTCTCACCGAATCCAAGTCAAAAGCAAAGCAAAACATGCCAAGAGTCAAAACCCTGTTTTCCATCTCCTGGAAAAAAACACACTGGGTACTACCCAGGGCTAGCCGAGGTCCCACACCTTCCTGCCGAGGTGCGAACCTAATGACCACATACAAAACGAAATCGGGAAAAACCTAGGTTTCCCTTCGAAGAATGCAAAGGACAAAATAATCAAGAACATCAAGAACATGCATGCTGGAGTTCATAACTAGTACATTCAAAATCTGAGATCCCATGCAAAGAGCTCAAAACATGGACCTGGGTATTTGTACAAGGAAAACATGCAAGCACAAACACAAAAACATGGTTCTTGTTCCAAACTTTCGGATCAAAACGAGACTTTACTCAAGAACACATGAACATCAACTTTCTCTTTCAAAACCGACTTCAAATCGTTGCATGGCATGCCAAACAAACACAATCATGCAATGCAGCTTGATAACCAATAAGAGCAATCAAAGTAGAGCAAGAATCTAACCTCAAAACTCAGATCCAACGGTTCGATCTTCAAAGATCAAGCTCGGATCACCACTTCTCTCTCTAAAACTCTTTCTTCTCCTTCTTGAGAGCTTCTCTCTCTAGAAACCAAGATTTGAGACAAAATGATTTGTCTCCAAGTCTGCCGGCTGTCTATACACACAGCTCGGACACGTGGCTCAACCGGGTTGGTGCAGCTCAAAAGGTGACTGATTGATAAGACAAGTCACTAACAAAGCGTACTCGACAAGCTTGACAGCAACACATCGGCGAGTAACGACGTCGGCCAAAGTCAAACTTCGGCAACGAGACAACAAGAACGTCGGCTAGGGAGGACGACACTTACTAAGTCGTGCCACACCTGCCCTGGGACAACACACCAAGTGCAAAGGCACCTCGGCCTGGAAGGTACACTTCTCGGCCTTGGTTCTGAACATCTCGGCAATCATGCCGGAGTGAAGATGGAGGTCAACAGATGGCTCCAGAATAGTTCTAAGCGCAGAGATTCAAAAGTGGACTACACTGAGCTGACCTCGGCCACACACACCAAGCAAGGAACAAGATCAAGCAAGCACACATAACAAAGCAGCCGAAACAAGATTAATCAGATTGTAGCACATCAAGACAAGGTCTTACATGAATGTATGCAAGTATAGCTAAAAGAATGAGGGTTGTTACATCCTACCCCCCTTAAAGAAGTTTGGTCCCCAAACTTAAGTTACCTTGTTCCAAGAATAGTTCTGGGTGTCGAATTCTCATTTCTTCTTCCATTTCCCAGGTGGCATCCTTGCCGTAATGCTCCTTCCATTCAATCTTTACCATGGGTATCGACTTGTTTCTCAACTGCCGAACTTGTTTGTCGATAATACACATCGGCCTCTCTTCATAGCCCAAATTCTCATTAACTTCAATCCCAGAATAATCAATCACATGGAGTGGGTCTCGAATATACTTCCTCAACATTGAAACATGAAACACATTATGGACTTGACTTAACTCTGGTGGTAAAGCAAGCCTGTATGCAACGGGGTTAACCTTGTCAAGAATTTCAAATGGTCCAATGTAACGAGGTGCTAACTTACCCTTCTTCCCAAATCTGGAAACTCCTTTCATCGGCGAAACTTTAAGGAATACATGATCCCCAATTTCGAATTCTAACTCTTTCCTTCTCTGGTCGGCGTAGCTCTTTTGCCGGCTTTGGGCAGTTTTAATCCTCTGCTGGATAAGTTTAATCTTCTCCGTTGTTACTTGAATCAATTCGGGACCAAGCAGAGCTTTGTCTCCCACTTCGGTCCAACATATCGGCGATCTGCACTTTCTTCCATACAAAGCCTCATATGGCGCCATGCCAATGCTAGCTTGATAACTGTTGTTGTACGCGAATTCCACTAAAGCCAAATGCATTTCCCAACTCCCTTGGAAGTCCAAAACACAAAGTCGAAGCATGTCTTCAAGTGTCTGAATTGTTCGCTCCGTTTGCCCATCAGTCTGTGGGTGAAAAGCTGTGCTGAACCTCAACTCGGCTCCAAAAGCCCTCTGCAAACTTTGCCAAAATCTGGAAACAAATTTAGGATCTCTGTCTGATACAATTGACATCGGCACTCCATGAAGTCTAACAATCTCGTTCACATATAACAAGGCAAGCTGGTCGGCACTGAAGGTAGTCTTGACTGGCAAGAAGTGTGCTGACTTAGTCAATCTGTCAACAACAACCCAAATTGAATCCATACCTCTCTGTGTCCTCGGCAACCCAACTACAAAATCCATGGAGATGTGTTCCCATTTCCACTCAGGAATCGGCAAGGGTTGGAGAAGTCCTGCTGGTCTCTGGTGTTCTGCTTTCACTTGCTGACAATGTAAACATTGGGACACGAATTCGGCGATCTCTCTCTTCATGTTCGGCCACCAATAGGTATTTTTCATATCTTGGTACATCTTGGTGTTCCCTGGATGAACAGCAAACTTGGAATTATGAGCTTCCAACAAAATTTTCCTTTTTAGCTCTGGAACATCGGCCACACACAATTTTCCTTCAAACTTGAGTACTTGGTTCTCAAAAGTGTACCCTGGTCTCGGCTTTGTGACAATCTCCTCGGCTATCTTCCTGAAGAATTCATCCTCCATCTGTCTTGTCTTTACTTCATCCACAATAGTCGGCTCCAGTGCTATCACAGTCAAACATGCTAAACTTCCAACTGACTTCCTACTCAGAGCGTCGGCCACGCTATTAGCCTTCCCTGGGTGATATTGGATCTGCATATCATAGTCTTTCAGCAACTCAAGCCATCTCCTTTGCCTCAAATTTAATTCCTTCTGAGTGAATAGGTACTTCAAGCTCTTGTGATCTGTAAAAACTTGACAAGAAGCTCCATACAAGTAATGACGCCAAATTTTCAAAGCAAAAACAACGGCTGCTAACTCCAAATCATGTGTGGGATAGTTCTTTTCGTGTGGCTTCAACTGACGAGATGCATATGCTATAACTTTACCCTTTTGCATTAATACGCAACCCAAGCCCTTATGAGATGCATCACTGTAGATATGAAACTCTTCATTACCTGATGGAAGTACAAGCACTGGTGCTGTAACTAACCTTGTCTTCAGTTCTTGGAAAGCTGACTCCCGATCTTCGGTCCATTCATACGGCGCTCCCTTCTTAGTCAATTGCGTCAATGGAACTGCGATCCTTGAAAAATCCTTCACAAATTTCCTGTAGTAACCTGCCAAACCCAGAAAACTACGAACCTCGGACACATTAGTCGGCCTCGGCCAATTCACTACGGCTTCCACTTTGCTAGGATCAACCGAGATACCCTCTTCATTAATCACATGACCCAGAAATGAGATAGTAGAAAGCCAAAACTCACACTTGTTAAGTTTAGCATACAGCTTCCGGTCTCTCAAGGTCTGCAAAGCAAGTCTTAGATGATTCTCATGTTCAGCTTTACTCTTGGAATAGATTAATATATCATCAATGAAAACAACTACAAACTCATCTAAGTATGGCTTGAAAACTCTGTTCATTAAGTCCATAAATGCGGCAGGGGCATTGGTTACTCCAAAAGGCATCACTAAAAACTCATAGTGGCCATATCTTGTCCGAAAAGCAGTCTTCTCAACATCCTCGGTCTTAACTTTAAGCTGATGGTAGCCCGACCTCAGATCAATCTTAGAAAAGACTCTCGCTCCTTGCAACTGGTCAAGCAAATCATCAATCCTAGGCAATGGGTACTTGTTCTTAATGGTGACCTTATTGAGTTCTCTGTAGTCAACACAAAGACGGAGGGTGCCATCCTTCTTTTTAACAAATAAAACGGGTGCTCCCCATGGTGAAGTGCTCGGCCTAATAAATCCCTTATCCAACAAGTCTTGTAACTGCAGTTTCAACTCCCTAAGTTCAGCTGGGGCCATTCTATACGGTGTTTTCGAGATCGGCTGTGTTCCCGAGGTGACATCGACAGTAAACTCTATTCCTCTATCAATTAGGTGGCCAGGCAGCTCGTTTGGAAAAACGTCGGGAAATTCACTAACGACTGGAATGTCGGCTACGTCAACACTCCCATCCTGATTACTCAGTATACTACACAGATAACCCTTACACCCTTTTTGGATCAGCTTATAGGCCTTCATGGATGAGATCAAGTAAGGTGGCGGCACTACCCCTTTACCCTGAAAAGTAACCTCGGCTAGGTTTGGGGGTTTCAGTGTGACACTCTTCAAAACACAATTAATAGATGCGCGGTTTGCTACTAACCAATCCATTCCCAGTATAACATCAAAATGAGCTATGTCCAATGGCATTAAGTCAACTAACAGTTCAACATTCTCAATCACAATAACACATGCTTTATAGATGAATGCAACAATCATAGATTTCCCAGATGGGGTAGACACAGATAATGTATAACCAAGAGGTTCTAGTTTCCTATTAATCTTCTCGGCAAATATGGCAGATACAAAGGAATGTGTAGACCCCGAATCAATCAAAACGTAAGCATCTTGAGAGCAAATAGAGAGTATACCTGACACCACTGCCTCAGCATTCTGAGTGTCTCCTGGTACTAGCGCAAACACTCTGCCCTGCCTCATCTGAGCTTTCCCAGTATTACCCTTCTGAACGGTACCCGAGGTGCTTTCACCCTTCTTACCGTTATCAGTCTTTGTCTTAGGGCAATCTTTCGCATAATGACCCATCTCTCCACACTCATAGCAAGCTCCAGACGTCCGACGACAGACCCCGAAATGTTGCTTCCCACAATCAGAACACGTCGGCCTAGTATTACCTTCCCGCTTCGGATAACTAGTACTGCCCTTGTTGGTCTTCTTCCTAGCGTCCAACGGTGCTCGGCGACTGTCATAGTTCTGCCTCTTTCGCTGATTCTCTCCCGTGCTCTGGTACCTGTTCAAGTTAGCTTCGGCCAGAATGGCCTTGTCCAACACTTGGGCGTAGGTCGGCAGATCGTGCAAGTTAACTCGGTCTTGAATGGGTCCGCGAAGCCCGCTCTCGAATTTTCTTGCCTTCATGTATTCATCATTGGCCATGTGAGGTACAAATCTTACCAATTCAGTAAAAGTGCGGTCATATTCTGCCACTGTCCGGTTACCCTGTGTCAAGGTCTGAAATTCGGTAGCCTTGCGGTTTCGGACACTAAGGGGAAAATGCTTGTTGTAGAATAACTCCAAAAATCTGGTCCAGGTTAAGTCTGGGTGGTTTCCTCGGATCACCATCCACCATCTGCGAGCATCATCATCTAATGTGAACGTTGCCAATGTTACCTTCTGGGTATCAGTACTAGGGAAGATCTCAAACAACTTCTCCATTTCCAAAACCCATGCCTCGGCCCTCATCGGTTCTATACCCCCAGAGAATCTCGGCGGCTTCATTTTCTTGAACTCCCTGATCAGAGCTATTGTGCCATCTCCATACAAGGCTGGTTGTTGTGGAACTAGTGGCACTGGAGGAGGTGGAGGCGGTACTACATTTCGGCCGTTTGTCTGCTCGGCCTGAGTCGAAGTGGCACTAGCAAACTGCTGTCTTGTTTGCCTCAATTCACGGGCCAAACCTTCAACTAATCTTTCCAATCTGTCCATTCGGTCTTCGGACTGATCTCGGCCCAGTGGAGGTCTACCTCTCCTCATGATTCTATGAGGATGCAAAGTGTGACTTTTAAGCAAACAAATAAATAACCACATAGACAAGTAGCAAGTAGACATAATAACAATGCACACCTTGTTCAAATAGCAAGCATAATGATGCAATCCTAGCATCTCTCTAAAAGGAACCCTATGCTCTTTAGGACTCAAAGTGTGTGAATAACGTATACTAAGGAACTTGCGCTCTGATACCACTCTGTCACGACCCCATCCCGCCCCTAGTAGGATGGTGCCGTGATGGCCAGTAATCCGTAATTACCGAAGGCCAACTTACTAAGATCAAGGACAATCAGAGTATAATGTAAGGGGCTTACAAATGCGGAAGCAATAAATCAATTACAAATGGTCCATAAGAGCTTGTGCGTAGATCAAATGACATACATATACACATGACTTACATCCAGTTCAAATTAACAAAATACAAGTTTACAACTTGATCAAAAGGCTTCTCAGCCGACAAGAATAAAATACAGCAATTACAAGCGAAGAAGCATGATTTTCAAGTGCTGCCGACGTAAGTACAAAAACGCCGACATAAATGCAAAACAGCCGAAGTAAGCACAAATCTGCCGACGTAAAACAAGGCAGCCGACATGTCAAGAGTCCAAAACAAGCTTTGCAAAATAGACTAGGCGTCGCCGCCGTCCTGCTCATCACCTACATATATATAGAGAGGGTGAGTTTGACAACTCAGTGAATGGTACGAATAATAAAGGTTTTTGCATGAATAGCCGAGGTCCTTCAAAGCAAAACAAAACTCTCTAAATCATACGAATATTGACCGAAGTCCTTCTGAAGCAGAATTCATCAAACTTTACCAAATCAAGGGATGAACCATGTTCATCTATCACGTCTTACCATACATCAGGGGATGCTTACCAACATCGGCATAACACAATCGAAACTATCAAATCAAGTGATGAACCGTATTCATCTAACAAATCTTACCATATACCAAGGGATGTTTACCAACATCGGCATAACACAATCGAAACTGTCAAATCAAGTGATGAACCGTATTCATCTAACAAATCTTACCATATTTCAAGGGATGCTTACCAACATCGGCATAACGCAATCAAAGCTGTCAATCAAGTGATGAACCGTATTCATCTAACAAATCTTACCATATTTCAAGGGATGCTTACCAACATCGGCATAACACAATCAAAACTATCAAATCGAGTGATGAACCGTATTCATCTAACAAATCTTACCATATACCAAGGGATGTTTACCAACATCGGCATGACACAATCGAAGCTGTCAAATCAAGTGATGAACCGTATTCATCTAACAAATTTTACCAACTTGCAAACTTGTGTGACTTAGGCCGTAGCCCTTTTTCGCCTTATTGTGTGACTTAGGCCCGTAGCCCTTTTTCACCTTATACTTGTGTGACTTGGGCCCGTAGCCCCTTTTCACCTTATACTTGTGTGACTTAGGCCCGTAGCCCCTTTTCACCTTATACTTGTGTGACTTAGGCCCGTAGCCCCTTTTCACCTTATACTTGTGTGACTTAGGCCCGTAGCCCCTTTTCACCACGTTGGCTTTTCCAAGAAAGGACCGTATCCTTTTTAACACAAGAACTAATGTCACTTAGGCCCGTAGCCCCTTTTTGACAAGGTGGTGCTGCGAAAGTTTATAGTCCTCCAGCCAAGGGACTTTCACCAGTGGTGCTGCGAAAGTTTATAGTCCTCCAGCTAAGGGACTTTCACCAGTAGTGCTGCGAAAGTTTATAGTCCTCCAGCTAAGGGACTTTCACCGGTAGTGCTGCTAAAGTTTATAGTCCTCCAGCTAAGGGACTTTCACACTTAATATCAAAACCAGGCTCGTACTTATTACAAGGATATCGTCAAAACGAAGCTCATACTTAACCTTTTATACTTAGTGCTGCAAAAGTTTAGAGTCCTCCAGCACGAGGGACTTTCAAGAACATCATCAAACAAGGCTTATACTCTTCACATCAAAATAGGCTAATCATTCATGCTTATCAAAACGCTTTCATCAAGACGAAATAAAACAAAGTTTATCAAAACTGTATAACATAGCTTTATTAAAAGCACCACTCACCTCGGTCTTCTTGGGTGAAGGCTCAAAGCAAAGATCAAAGTCCTGGCAATCACAAGGCAAATTACATTCTCAAAACAAGCTTCACATGCACATAATGATCTCGGCACTCTCACCGAATCCAAGTCAAAAGCAAAGCAAAACATGCCAAGAGTCAAAACCCTGTTTTCCATCTCCTGGAAAAAAACACACTGGGTACTACCCAGGGCTAGCCGAGGTCCCACACCTTCCTGCCGAGGTGCGAACCTAATGACCACATACAAAACGAAATCGGGAAAAACCTGGGTTTCCCTTCGAAGAATGCAAAGGACAAAATAATCAAGAACATCAAGAACATGCATGCTGGAGTTCATAACTAGTACATTCAAAATCTGAGATCCCATGCAAAGAGCTCAAAACATGGACCTGGGTATTTGTACAAGGAAAACATGCAAGCACAAACACAAAAACATGGTTCTTGTTCCAAACTTTCGGATCAAAACGAGACTTTACTCAAGAACACATGAACATCAACTTTCTCTTTCAAAACCGACTTCAAATCGTTGCATGGCATGCCAAACAAACACAATCATGCAATGCAGCTTGATAACCAATAAGAGCAATCAAAGTAGAGCAAGAATCTAACCTCAAAACTCAGATCCAACGGTTCGATCTTCAAAGATCAAGCTCGGATCACCACTTCTCTCTCTAAAACTCTTTCTTCTCCTTCTTGAGAGCTTCTCTCTCTAGAAACCAAGATTTGAGACAAAATGATTTGTCTCCAAGTCTGCCGGCTGTCTATACACACAGCTCGGACACGTGGCTCAACCGGGTTGGTGCAGCTCAAAAGGTGACTGATTGATAAGACAAGTCACTGACAAAGCGTACTCGACAAGCTTGACAGCAACACATCGGCGAGTAACGACGTCGGCCAAAGTCAAACTTCGGCAACGAGACAACAAGAACGTCGGCTAGGGAGGACGACACTTACTAAGTCGTGCCACACCTGCCCTGGGACAACACACCAAGTGCAAAGGCACCTCGGCCTGGAAGGTACACTTCTCGGCCTTGGTTCTGAACATCTCGGCAATCATGCCGGAGTGAAGATGGAGGTCAACAGATGGCTCCAGAATAGTTCTAAGCGCAGAGATTCAAAAGTGGACTACACTGAGCTGACCTCGGCCACACACACCAAGCAAGGAACAAGATCAAGCAAGCACACATAACAAAGCAGCCGAAACAAGATTAATCAGATTGTAGCACATCAAGACAAGGTCTTACATGAATGTATGCAAGTATAGCTAAAAGAATGAGGGTTGTTACAGTAATCCTTTTCTAGAAGAAAGTGATGAGAAGAATCTCCAGCGAAGAGTAATCGATGCTCGACAGATTCAGGGGTCCGGTTATTGTTTCCAGTTTGTTCCTCCAGGACTATTGGGAGTGCCAAGCCTTTGTCATTCGTCTTCTCTATCTGTGGGGTATGTGTCGAAGGCGGAATGTCCTCAATCCCCATCGCCGGAACTGAGTGCAGAGCTTAGAGATGAGGTGATCCACGTTCACCGCACCAATTGTGCGTACCGGATTTCGCACTAGATGAAAGTGGATCGGGGTTCCGCACTCGGTCGGACTATTCAGGGACTGAGGTTCCTGCCACGGGAAACACCGTTAGAGCTACCCGGCCGAGGTTGGCCGGATAACCCCTCCGGTGTGGGAATTAGCGATCGGAGAAGAAGTGTATAGAGAATTGAGTTCGTATGTAAGTGTGGTTTTGCTTCAATAGTTTAGTTACCTTCAATGTGAAGTTCATGTAGTATATATAGTGTTCCTTGCTTGCTTCTCAAGATGGTTTCCTCAAGCTTGGGTGCTGCCAAGTGTCCTTTTAACATTGCTCAAGGTGGGGGACCACCTGGTAATTGTCATTGAATGCATATACTCATTGTAGTCATGCTGATAACAAACCACTTTCCTTTGGTTCAACAACTTCTGTGATTCTAGGTGTGGGGGACCAGCTGAGGTGGCAATATTGCACATGCACAGGCTTACAACTTTCACGTTCCTCTGTGAGGTTCTCTCTGCTCGGTACCTCAGTACCTCAGTTCGGCCTTAGACCAGACTTCTGTTGAGATGAGCCGGTTCATTCGGACATCTTTCTGTGGGTTCGGCCCATTATCTGTTCGGCCCATAGATTCAGTCTCGCAGCTCGGCCTAGCCCAGCATCATGGCTGGACTAGCCTTTCCATTGCGGGTCAGGCCCAAGTGCTTGAAAACTTGGGTTGACTGTTGATCATGAAGTTTGGCTTAATTGGCTTGCCCGTATACTCATCTAATCCACTTGAATTTGGGCTTCAGTAGATGGGGCCGGCCCAAGGCTTGGACCTGACCCATTTCACATTCAACCCCTTCACTATTTATTAATGACATTTTCAAAATTTTGTTTGTAAAAGTCTTATTTTTTACTTTTCGGGACGACATTTTAACGACTATTCTCGTGTTGATGAAAATTGGTCCCTATGCCTTTTGCAACAAAATTTTCACTTTTTTTGTCTCTAAAACTCTTATATGTTATAGTGTATACGTTTTAGTCAAAAAAATCACTATAAATTGTCACATATTCTCTATTTTTTTACACACTTATTCTTAAAAAAATAAAAAAATTACTAAAATACCATATTCTCAAAGGAGACCTAAGGGTAAATAAAAGTCAGTTTGGGTCTTTTGTTTTGTTTTCGGGATAAAAACTCAAATTGAGTTGCCAAAATAATGATAATAATAGTTAAAAATCATCTTTCAACTTTTTATTCATTTTAAATCACATTATTTCTCATATTTGCTACATATCTTTTGGAAAAAATTTAAAAAAAAATTAGAAAATTAACTTTTAACTATTTCCCTAAAACAACCCTTAATCATTTTACAGTTACGTAAACTACGCCACTCAAATCACTGGACTTAATTCCAATACTTTACTTTTATTGATTTATTCGTTAAAAATAAATATATTAAAGTTAATTTTTTTGGAAAGAAAGAAAAAATCAGTGTGTTTAATTTCAATTTTATGAATTTAATTTTTTAAAAATTAATTTTTTTAGTTTTTGTTTATAGTAAATATTTTTAAAATTTTAAGCAATTTTTTATATTTTTTTAGATGCACCTTATTTAGATGTATCTTAATAGTAAAATATTTATAAAAAATATTTTAAAAAATTAATAAATACACAAAAATATGAAAAATATACTGAAATTTTGTTTTTTTATTATATATTTTTGATTTTGAGTGAATTTTTTTAAAAACAAAATTACAAATATTATACTTTTTAAATGTATTTATGTTAGGTGTGTCTAAAAATTAAAACAAAATTCTTAAAATATTAAAAAAATTCAATGAAAATAAAAAAAATACAAAAAATGAAAAGTAGAATTTTCTAAAAAATGAATTCCAAAAACTAAAATAAAATGAGTTTTTTTATTCATTAAGCTAGTTTTTAAGCCACAAAAATCAAAATCCAATTTAAGTTTCTTTTGGTTTTAGATTTTTGACCAAAAAAACACAAAAAGATAAAATTGGCTACATAAGCTAATAAAACAAAATATCACATTTAAACCATAATCATTACATTTTTTCTCTCATAAAAATTCAAAAAGTCAAAAAAATCAAACCAAACGAGACTGAAAAAACTAGACTAAAAAGTTCCAACACAAAAAAATCAGCTAAAGAAACTAATACAAAACGAAGGCTTAATCTGTATTCGTTTAGACTCAATTTAGAAGATAATTATTCTTGACACACTTTATAGTATGGTTGCATTACTAAAATTTTGGTTTGAAAATTATTTTTCACCTTAATAAATTTATTTTCCTTTTATTACAAAAAATATTTTCATATTTACCCCAAAAAAAATAAAAAAAATTCTATCATACATATCACAAAATGCGATAAACATTTTCCCATTGAAACAAACCAAATTGAAATGCTATTCATTTTTGTAATAAATGCATTAATTACAAAATAATTTATTATAATTGTATCCAATCTAACTATATCGCATTAATTACACAACAACAAATGTGCTAGACATTTATTAACAAGATTTAATTACAAAATAGATTATAGTAATACTAGGCGCATATATTCAAATCACATGATAAGGTGGGTTTCACAAAAAGTAAAAGTCCTACATAGCCTGCATCATGTAGGCCCATCTCTTATTAGATATTTATGTTGTATTTTGTATTTCGCATTTGCACAATTTATTCAATAGGGATTCTTTTACTGTGTGTAATCCTATTATAAAAGGGAAATGCCTGGGGCCTCGAATCTGAGGCCTCGAATTTGCCTCGAATCTTTTTTTTTTTTTTTTTTTTTTTTTTCTTTTAATTTAAGACAGTTAGTTTGGTTTTTTTTTTTTTTCTTTTCTTTTTGCAAAGATAGTTTATGTATAGGGATGTGTTAAAAAATTAGATATTCTGCAAGTGAGTTGGGTTGGACTGATTGAATGATAAAATTGACTGATTAATTTTTTTATTTTATTTTATTTTAGAGAACTGATTGGTAGCTCGAAACTTTTCGAGCCAAACGTGGCTCGAATTTCTGCAGACGAAGGCGAGGGGGAGGGGGAGGGGGAGGGGGAGGGGAGGAGGGGGAGGGGGAGGGACTGGAGGGGGCCCTAAAAAATGGGGGAGGAGGGGGCGGAGGCGGAGGGGGCTGCGACGGCACCGGACCTGCGACGACGAGCTGCTGCCTTCGACGACGAGCTGCCTGCGACGACGACCTGCTACCTGCGACGACGGCGAAGGCGGAGGCGCGGCGATCGGCGCTCGGCGGCGGCGACGGCCTCTCCCTCTCCCTCTCTTTCTCTTTCTCTCCCTCTCGTTCTCTCTCTCTCTCCTCTGTAATCGACGAAGAAGACGAAAGCAAAGGAAGAAAAGAAAAAAAAAAAAAAAAAATATCCAGCCCAAAACGACGTCGTTTTGGGCGGTCAAGCCAAAACGACGTCGTTTTGGAAAATCGAGCCACATTCGAGCCAGGGAATTCGAGGCTACCAGGAATTATTCTTTATTTTATTTATTGGGCTGTGTTATTTATTTTTATTTTTTTTTAAAGGTAGTCATATGTAGGGGTGTGCCAAAAAATTAGACATCCCACACCAACTCATCATACAAAATTATATGAAATTAATAAATTTTAACCAGCAGTGATCAATCAATTAGGTTGGACTGATTGAGTGATAAAATTGACTGATCAATTTATTAATTTTTATCCGATGAGCTGGTACGAAATATTTAATTTTTTTGGTACATCCCTACAGATAACCACCTTAAAAAAACAAAATAAACAAAAAAAAAAAAAACACACAAAGTCAAAAAAAAAAAAAAAAAAAAAGCACTTTCGAGGCAAATTCGAGGCCTCTATCACTGCTCATTATAAAATGTATAATTTTATTTTAAAATTTTATAATATCAATTATAAAATATGTAATCTCATCATAAATTAGTGTAATAAAAAAATATTGTAATTAAATCATAAACTTTTATAACATCAACCATAATATTGTGGACATTTTATTACGTCAATTTGTAATAAGATTATACATTTTATAATTGATGTTACAAAATTTTATAATAAAGTTACACATTTTGTAAAAGAATGAGGGTTCGTTTGGCATTGACGTTTTTAATTGACTTTTTGATTTTTTTTGACTTTTTTAGCCTAGGATTTTTTTGATTGTTTGATTTTCTTGCTTAGCTTTTTTGACTTTTTTATTTTGGAATGACAAATATTTTTGTTGACTTTCTGACTTTTTGGTTTTTCTGAATTTTTTTTTGTCCATATGTGATTATTTAGTCCAAAATGTTTATCAAACCGAGGCTGAATAGCATTTTTTTTTTTTCTTCTCACCCAATCCCCAACCTCCATGTGTGTGAGGGGATTGTGGGGATGGGTGTTTTAAGGAGGTCTAAATCAATGCCCTATAATATAAACACTTGAGGTAGTACGAGTGTTACAGTTTTTTTTTTCTTTTTTCTTTTTTTTGGTTAGGATAAAAATAGTGAAAAGTGAAGGAAATGAAAAAAAAAAATTTAATTTGTTTAACATAAAAGTGGTAAAAATTATAAGAAAATTAATATTTTTTACAATTCATAATATGGTAATTAAAATTTTAATTTCTTTAAAAAATATACAAAAAAAATATTAATTTTTAAATTTATTCTAAAAGTTATTTAAAATTAGAATTATATTTTCTTGTAAAATTTTCACCTTAATCAAATTTATACAATAATGGGGTCTTTTGGGAACACACCAAAAAAGCTAATTTTTTGACTTTTTAACTTTTTTAGCCAAAAAAGTCAATTTTTTTTATCCAAAATAACTCAACTTTTTGTCAAAAAAAGCCAAAATATATATTCTTTTACTTCAATTTTTTTATCATTTATGTCTTTTTAATCACACCCCCTTTCATCATTCTCTCATAACTAACAAGTCAGACACCCCCATGTAGATGTGTTATTACTCTTCACTTTCTATATGATTTGTTGCATGACATAAAGTTTCACAATTTTTAAATTTTAAGGGCAAATTACAAACATTCCTTCGACATTTGATGAAAATACAGATTCTCTCCTGAGGTTTGAGAAATTACATTCCGTCCCTTGAGATTTTTATTTTCATACAGATTTCTCCCTAATTTTTCTTAATTTGTTATGAAAATTTGACCCTCATGGGGCAATTTGTAATTTCTCAAATCTCAGGAGAGAATCTGTATTTTCACCAAATCTCGAGGAGAGTGTTTGTAATTTGCCCTTAAATTTTTTATACATACTCATTATATTTATAAATATAAATATAAAAATAAAATTAATTTAATGATAAATAATATTTCTTTAATTAACAATTTTCAGTTGCAAAATTAAGACTTATATAATAATTGGCATAGTGAACATAAGGTTATGGTGGTGGTGGTGGTGCAGCAGTACCAGTATCCATGGTGCTGCTGATCATATAGTGAAAGTGGCGGCGGAGGGGAGTGGTGGTGAAAGTGGAGGTTACTGTGAGTAGTGGGGTGATGGCTGCAGTTTTTTTTTTTTATTATTATTTATTTATTTATTTGATACAAAAGGTTAAATCATGGGGTAATTGAAAAATAATTGCTGTTGTAAACCTGGCACAAAGAGATTTTATTTTACAACCTTTTGTCGGCCATTCACTTGAGTTTCAATGCCATCGACCATAATTCATGCACACCAAAACATTCATTAAATAAAAATAAGTTATGATTTAAATTTATTTTAAATATAAATTTTATCATATAAAAAATACATTTTGTTGAAAAAATATTTTCAAAATATCTATTTCATTAAAAAATATTCAAGTAAATTTAATGTGTTAATGGTGATGTTGGTGTGGTGGTAGAAACTGTGGTAGCAAGTGTTGGAACAATTTTCTGTATAAAATAAATAATTTGAATTAAATCAAATAAAAAATAAAGTACTTACAGAATTTATTTTATCGAAATGTAAAAGTACAAAAAGATCAAGTCGAATGTATGAGGCTCTGTTCTTAAGACAGATTCGTCTCGCTACAGTGCTTACGGATAAATGACGTCTATCTCCCAGGATACAATAATTCACAAATTGTAGTAACACTCCAAACAATTTGTACGGCGAACCAAACCCGTATTTTATATTCTCTGAATTCTATTCTAAAACTAGTATGAAGAATAATAATGCAAGAAACCAAAATGAAGGCAACAAAATAAATTTTTCATAGATATTTTCAGATCCCCAACTTGCTGGAATATGCTGGTATTATAGGCAAAATAGTGACCAACAGATCTGTCCGAACAGATCCAGTTATGAACCGAACAAGTACAGATTTGAATCAACAGATACAGTTTGAATTTCAAACAGATCTGGTGGTAGTTATTGTTAAAAATGTACAATTGAACAAAATAAATAGATTCATGATTTGCTAAATTAAATAATAGAACAGCGAATAAATCCATATTACATTGTAGAGCATAATATAAAAATATATATCATATAATATACTGAAAGATGAGGAATCAAACTAAATTCTGTGTGATACCACAGTGTCATTAAAACAAATTAGCCGTCTCATCGTGGATGCTGGAGGAACGTCGACTTCTATCTCCCAGGATAAGATAGCTTAAACCGGCTAACGCATAAACACCTTCTATTAGCTTGGAGAACCGGCAATGGCAGTACTCTCTCTCACACATGAAGAATTATTATACTAGTAAGCAAATTGACTATATGATTGGAAGCAATGTTTTAAAAACCAGACTGGTGAGCGAATCGGAAAAGGGATCGGGTGGACGGGTCACCGGTTCAACCGTCGGGTTGAACCGGAATCGAACCGTGACGTAATAAATATATTAAAATTATATTTAATTAAAAATATAAGTAATAAAATTATAAATTAAAAATATTAAAAATATTAAATTATCTTAAATATTTGTCTTAATATTTTTTTTACTGAAAAATATAATAATATATTTTAAAATATTATTAATTTCAATTTTGGAAGATGAAATCAAATATTTAATATTCCCTCCATATGATTTTAATTCAAATAATTTGATTGAAAGGAGAGCAAAAATTTTGGAGGGATATCAAATTTTCAATATTCCCTCCAATACATTTGATTGAATCCCACATGGATTTCTTGAATTTTTTTGAAAGAGTTTTTTTCTTATAAATAGGTGAAGACTTTCACAATAATTTCATCAAGCTCTTAATGGGATTCCTCAGAAGAAGAGACCCTTGAAAAAGAGTTTCAAATTAAAATTTTCTTATATTCTTATATTATATATATATATATATAAAGAAAGAAAAGAAAGAAAAAAAAAAGCCGGTTTTTCCGATTCTCCTTAAAAACGCCGGTTTTCATCTCTGGCCGGTTTAGAGGGTCCATCCGGACCGGAACCCCGACCGGTCGACGGTTCAACCGGTCGAACCGGCCGGTCCGGTCCGATTTTCAAAACCTTGATTGGAAGGCAAAAACTTCTGTACCAAACTAAGGGAGATGGATCTTCTTTTATACACAATGGGGAAGAGAGGAGAAGTCTCTAACCATCAAGGCTAGCCACTAATAGAGGCCATTACTCCTGCAAAACTGCTGGAGTAATGCACAAAACTGATGGGAATTCAAAGTGTGAGTTACACACAATATACACATATGTATATATACATTTCTGCAACAAACTTGGGCCTGCAATAGACCTGGCCTAAAAAGAATAAGTTGGTAGACTACCAATCCGGCCCAACCCAAACCTAACCCATTCCTCTAAGCCTTATGCCTTATGCCCAAGCCCAAGCCCAAGCCCAAGCCCAAGTCCCAAGTCCCAATATCCACAATCTACAACCCACGGATCACGGACCACGGACTCGGCCCTGGCCCGGTCTGGGCTGGCAGGTGGCGCGCATACGCGTGTGGCAATTTTGCCATAACTAACTTGGACCATAATCTTGGCCCAAGCCCATCCTTGACGCATCCATGCCTCCATTCCTTCAAAAAATTTGGATGCCCCGAAAGGCTCATGCCCTTCTCATAATCTTGAGGCTCAAATATCCATCAAAATTTTCCTCTACAATCAATATGGGATTAGTAGTTATACACAATTTCCTAAACCTCATTCATGAGGCCATCTTTATGAGACAATTTCTCATTCAATTCTCAATGATTTTTTATCATTGTTTTTGTGGTGTAAAGACCTTGTTATAAAGAATCTAAACCCATTTAATCATACCTCAACCAATTGTTGGGACCTACTTTAATTTGACATTAAAGTTTACTAAAACTCATTTTTTCCAACAATCCCCCACATGAATAAAAATTGATCAAATAAGAAAAACAGACAACGTTTACAACAAAAACTCGGAGAGAGAGAGCACACAGACTAACCCTGCATCAGAAAAGGTAGTTGTTGGCCTTGAACGTTTCGTAGTGACAGCCTATCGAATTTACTGGCTGACCAATGAACGTGATGTCTTGAACTGTTCTGCCGTTTGTGTAAACCGATGCAATAGACCTCACACAGGAGTTAGTCCAACCATTGTTCTTGTTCTCACTGGTGTGTCCAGTATGGCCCTGGAACACTAGCTTGGTTCAGTGAGTGGCTTTTAAGAATTCGGCATTACCAACTCTTAAAGAAGCGGCCCTACTTCGCACTCACATATGTGACCTGTATAAAGTATCTCTTTTTACCATGGTTGACTATTCATATCATTTAGGTCATTAAAAGCATTAGCTTAACCTTTCACCCCAATAGGGTATCACTGTACAAAGGAATGACAAGAGGATTTACCTCTTCAGTGACTCACTAGTTACACGAAATTAGGTTGTCCCTTTGAACCTAGATCTTGGGATCTCCAGTCAACTAGGTTGGGTTTTCCGTTTCGATAACTTTACTAAAGGCCTTAACCCCATTCCTCTTGACAACGTTTCTACCAACTCTCAAGTTAACCATTTGGTTAGCGGATCCGCAATGTTGTTCTTAGACTTTACATAGTTTAAAGAGACAATTCCATTAGAGAATAGTTGTCATATGGAATTATGTCTATGACAGATATGTCTAGACTTTTCATTATACATATGACTCTGTGCCCGTCCAATCGCCGATTGGCTATCGTAATGAATACAGATAGTAGGCACAGGTTTCGGGCAACGTGAAATATCCTCAATGAACTGGCGAAGCCATTCAGCTTCTTCAGTTGCTTTATCCAATGCAATAAACTCAGATTACATCGTTGATCTCAATATACACGTTTACTTAGAAGATTTCTAAGACACGGCTGTCCCTCCGAGGGTAAACATATAACCACTAGTGGATTTGAAGTCTTTTATATTAGATATCTAGTTAGCGTCACTATACCCTTTTAGTACCACTGGGTATTTGGTATAATGCAGCCTATAATCCCGGGTGTAGCATAGATAACCTAACACCCGCATAATGCCTCTCTAATGAGTGGCATTTGGATTATTCGTGTATCTATTAAGCCTGCTAACAGAGTAGGCTATATCCGGCCTTGTACAATTCATCAGATATATCAAACTTCCAATGACCCGAGAATATTCTAGCTGAGAGACACTCTCATCATTATTCTTGGTCAAATGTAGACTCACGTCTACCGGTGTCCTAGACACACTTGTATCTGATTTACCAAATTTCTCAAGTATCTTCTCAATATAGTGAGACTAAGAAAGTACAATGCCACTAGACATTCTGATAATGTTAATACCTAGAATGACATCTGCAAGGCCCATATCTTTCATGTCAAACTTTGAGTTTAACAATCTCTTGGTAGTTCAAACCATTTCATCATTACTACCAATAATGAGTATGTCATCTACATATACACACAAAATGACATAACCTCTGTTAGTGTCTTTAACATATATGCACTTGTCACACTCATTGATTCTAAACCCATTTGACAACATAGCGTTGTCAAACTTCTCATGCCATTGCTTAGGCACTTATTTCAAACCATATAATTACTTGACAAGCTTATAGACTTTCTTATTTTTCCTTGGAGCTGAAAACCCTTCGAGTTGTTCTATGTAGATTTCTTTATCTAAATCTCCATTTAAGAAAGTTATCTTTACATCCATCTGATGTATCTCTAGGCCACGTAAAGCGGCTATCGCAATCACCATGCAAATAGATGTAATCCTTGTCACAGGTGAATACGTATCAAAGTAATCCATGCCTTCTCGCTGCATATATCCTTTGATAACTAGTCTAGCTTTATATTTATCAATTAACCCACTAGCCTTCATCTTTTTTCTAAAGATCTACTTACTCCCCAAGGCTTTACTACTTGGGAGTAGATCAACAAACTCCTAAGTATGGTTATGTAAGATGGAGTCAATTTCATTTTTAATAACTTCTTTCCATAAGGGACTTTCTAGTGAAGTCACAGTTTCATGGAAAGTTCGAAGTTCTCCTTCTAACATATAAGTCAAGAAGTCCGGGCCAAAGGATTTGGCAGTCCTAACCCTCTTACTCCTTCTTGGCTCATCTACTTCCTCATCTTGATTATCTACTTGATCATCATCTTGATCATTATCTTCAAGTTCCTTCTCAGAACTTTGATTCTCTCCTCTGGTTCGACAAGGAAATATGTCTTAAAAGAAAGACGCATTCCTTGACTCCATTATGGTATTCTTATGGATATCTAAAATATCAGACTTGTGCACAAGAAACCTATATGCACTATTATTCTGTGCATAACCAATGAATATACAATCCATGATTTTCGGACCTATCCTAACCTGCTTAGGTGTAAGTACTGCCACTTTTGCAAGACACCCCCATATTCGTAGGAAATTATAAGAAGGCTTCCAGTCTTTCCATAACTCATATGGAGTCTTGTCTACTTTTTTCCGAGGGATTCTATTTATAATGTAATTTGCGGAGAAAATTGCTTCCCCCCACAAGTTCTGTGGCAATCCAGAACTTAGCAACATTGCATTCATCATCTCCTTTAACATCCTATTCTTCCGTTCAGCAATCCCAATTGACTGAGAAGAATAAGGTGTCGTGGTTTGGTGGATAATCCCAGATTGAGCACAAATCTCAATAAACGGTGATTCATACTTACCATCACGATCACTTCTTAAAACCTTAATCTTGCGACCTAATTGATTCTCAACTTCATTTTTATAAAGAACAAATTTGTCAATAGCCTCATCTTTACTTTTGAGCAAATAGACATAACAATACTTACTGCAATTATCAACAAAAGTGATGAAGTACTTATTGCCACCACGTGATTGCATAAATTTTAAGTCACACACATCACTATGCACTAAGTCCAACGGCTCTAAACTTCTTTCAATAGAATGAAATGAAGATCTTGTCAACTTTGCTTCAACACAAGTCTTACACTTGTGCTTTGAATTAATCTTAAAAGATGGTATGTGATCTAACTTGATTAATCTACGTAAAGATTCAAAGTTCACATGTCCTAGTCTACCATGCCACAAATTGGAAGGCTCAAGCATGTAAGTAGAAGAAGATGCATCTGTATTCATCTTTGGGATAATAGTCGTTACATTGAGTTTAAACATACCCCGCAACATATAACCCTTATCCACACACACACCGCTCTTGGTCAAAACGACCTTGTAGGACTCAAAGACCATGCGAAAACCATGCTTGCTAAGAAGAGACCCTGAGACAAGATTCTTACGAATGTCCGGAACATACAGGACTTCGTTCAAGGTCAACTCATTTCCTGAAGTCAACTTCAGGACCACCTTGCCTTTCCCCTCAACAATCAAGGTAGTAGAGTTTCCCATAAACAACTTCTCACCATTTGTAACCGGCTCAAAAGTTGTAAACAGTTTCTTCTCAGAGCAGATATGGCGTGTAGCCCCAGTATCAATCCACTATTCTCTTAGGTTTAAACCCACCAGATTCACCTCAGAGACAACGGCAGACAAGTGCATGCCATCCTCCTCATGGAAGTGCTCTTGTATATCTGCTATGTGAGCATGAGGTTTGGTCTTGTATGGCTTCTTCTGCTTGCGACAGTCATTATCCCGATGCCCCTCACCACCACAGTTGTAGCACTTCCCTAAGAACCGATAACTAGGTTCTTGCGACTTGTATGCCAGCTTTGCAACACCATCCCTTGGCCCCAGCTTTGAGCCCTTGTTCACAGGAGGCTTCTTCCTTACCCTAGAAGATTTGCCATGCTCAATGACATTGGCCTTCACAGAGGAGGTACTCCCTTATTTCTTTCTATTATCCTCCTCAATTCGAAGTCGGACAATCAGTTCTTCAACGGACATTTCCTTGCGCTTATGCTTCAAGTAATTCTTGAAGTCCTTACAACCATTGGGAAGTTTCTCAATGATCATAACAACTTGGAATGACTCGTTCAACGACATCTCCTCAGCATGAATCTCATGCGAGATCAGTTGGAACTCTTGGACTTGGCTTATCACAATTTTTTAATCGATCATTTTAAAGTCCAAAAACCGGCCAACGAAAAATTTCTTTGCTCCGGGCGTCCTCAGTGCTGTATTTCTTGTCCAGAGATTCCCATAACTCCTTTGTTGAGCTATGGGCACAAAACACTGCCAAACTATTGAACACGTAGTTTCGGCAGAGATAATCTGTCTGCTTCCATGTGTCAAGCGTCATGACTTTCTGCCTGTTTGGTTCATTCTTTGCCATAGCTGGAGGGTCCTCGCTCAAACCTTTACAAGGTTCAACGTGGTCAAGTAGAACAACATCTTTTGCTGCCATCTCTTGAAGTTTACCCCAGCAAATTTCTTTGGGCGCTCATGGTGACTAAGTGGTTCTCCCGGAACAGTCGGAGTAACGCTAGGGTTGACCATAGAGGTCATAGCAGTAGGGGTTGGCAACCCAGTTACCCCAGGGTTCAGATCCCCACCAACGTTAACAGTAGCAGCAGCATCGGTGACAGTTGCTATTTCTAAAAATTACATAAGAATATTACTTTCTGTGTTTTCAGAAATTAAACTTAACACTAGAAAATCTCATAGTTGAAAAATTAATTCAAAATTAGTCTCACCACTGAACCTAGAATCGAATATGGTCAAGAATGTTCCCAAGAAGACTGGAGGAGTCACATCGGCCCCACTTAAAACCCAGTTAACCTTTTGATAAAACTTTCAAGAGCATGTTGACTCTTAATCCGTGAGAAACAATTTATAGAATTAAATTTTCCAATGGATGACCTAGGTTAACACAAACCAAGGTTCAACACTTACATGCAATTTAAAAATTGCTACAACAATATGAGCAAATAAAACTTGCTTTTACAACTTAGTAAACAAATCAAATAAATCTCAAGCAAAAATGCTTAAATTATATAGTTCATAAATTTCGTTTATGCAACCCAAATGTATTCATTTGGTTTTGGTTTTGGTTTTTGTTGTTTTTCCATTCCCTTTCGCATTGGTATACCTACAAAGAAAATTAGTAGCAAACCACAACATAATACAAACCGACTAATTAAAAAAAACTTGTACTTAACCCTCATAGCACTATCATGAATACAATTACGTAAAATTTAAAAAAATGCAATATAAGTTACACAAATAAAACTAAATGTACAATTTTAAAAACAAAATTTGTAACTCCAAACTTAAATTCAAACTTTAAATCAAAATTGTTGTAACTCCAAGATTAAATTCAAACTTTAAATTAAAATTTGTAACTCTAAATTTAATTAAAATTTTAAATTAAAAATTAATAGTCATGATTTATGAATGAAATTAATTCACAATAAATATTTAAACTTATAACTCCCAAATAAATTAAAATCAATTGCCATGAATTATAAATGAATTTAAACATGTAAATAATTTTAGCAATTAAAATCATGCAAATTACCAGAAGATATTAAGCATGTAAATTATATTGTAAAATTATAAAATAAAATTACATTAGAACCAAATAAGCATACAAAATATGCAAGAGAGAAATAGCATTTTGATTAAATTATTCTATTACATTGATGAATTGAATAAACCAACCATGACTATGTAATCAAGAATTCAAATAAGTAACATTGGCTATCTATATGCTATAGGTAATCTAGAACGCACAAAACAATAGCATGCATATATATTCCTATAAGTGGTCCCAGAAACATACATATAAAATTATGCTAAATCACATAAGTATGTAAATTATGTTAGAGATCTTGAACTACAAGGCATGAACAATTATTTATTTATTTAAATTACCTATACAGTAGATCATAAATCAATTAGTGAATTATTAAAAAAAAAAATGGACTTGCACCAGTAGCATACAAAATCAGTAGCATACAACTTATGTGCACTATTCAAATAAAATAATAGCATGCAATTAAATCATGAAGTCAATAGTGGCCATTCACCTTGTAGAAAACTGCTATGATACATAACCAATTAACAGTATAATTTTTTTTCCAGTTAATAGATACAAGCAGTCCGTTTTATTCAAATAAAGATGAACCGCTTTCTCATATTGAAACAATGATCTAGACATAACATGCTATGTAGTCACGGAAGCCAAAACCAATTAATCTTATACATGAATCTAAGTTATTTTAAATTACTAGATGAATCTATTTGTCCAATTTCATAGGAAAGCATATATAGTCTGTTTTAAGTTTGTTGTTAAAAATGTACAATTAAACAAAATAAATAAATTCATGATTTGTTAAATTAAATAATAGAACATCGAATAAATCCATATTATATTGTAGAGCATAATACAGATTAGCCGCCTCACCGTGGATGTTGAAGGAACGTCGACTTCTGTCACTTCTGTCTTCCAAGATAAGATGGGTTAAACCGGCTAACGCGTAAGCATCTTCTGTTAGCTTGTTGAACCGACAATGGCAGCACTCTCTCTCACACAGGAAGGATTATTATACTAGTAAGCAAACTGACTATATGATTGGAAGGCAAAACTTTTGTACCAAACCAAAGGAGATGGGTCTCCTCTTATACACAATGGGGAAGAGAGGAGAAGTCTCCAACTATCAAGGCTGGCCACTAATAGAGGCCATTACTCCTGCAAAACTGCTGGAGTAATGCACAAAACTAATGGGAATTCAAAGTGTGAGTTACACATAATATACACATATGTATATATACATTTCTGCAACAGACTGGGGCCTGCAATGGACTTTGCCCAAAAAGAATAAGTTGGTGGACCACCTTGGGCATAAGGTTTAAGGGAATAAGTTGGTGGACCACCAATCCGACCCAGCCCAAACGTAACCCATTCCCTTAAACCTTATGCCCAAGCCCAAGTCCCAAGTCCCAAGTCCCAAAATCCACGGACCCGGCCCCAACATGGTCCAGGTGGGCCGGCATGCGGCGCGCGTGCATAGCAATTTTGCCATAACCAACTTAGACCATAATCTTAGCCCAAGCCCATCCTTGAAACATCCATGCCTCCCTTCCTTTGGAAAATTTGGATGCCTCAAAGGGCTCATGCCCTTCTCATAATCTTGAGGCTTAAATACCCATCAAAGTTTTCCTCCACAATCAATGTGGGATTGGTAGTTATACACAATTCCCAAAACCTTATTCATGAGGCTATCTTTATGAGACAATTTTTCATTCAATTATCAATGGTTTTTGGTCATTCTTTTTGTGGTGTAAAGACCTTGTTATAAAGAATCTAAACCCATTTAATCCCACCTCAACCATTGGTTGGGACCTACTTTAATTTCACATTAAAGTTTACCAAAACCCATTTTTTCCAACAGTTTCAATAGATAACTGCATGGCAGTTTCAATATGACTGCTGGAAATAGACTGAATAAGGGATTGTTTGGACTGGAAAAAAAATTAATTTAATTTTGTTTAGAAATTCAAATGATTTTCCCACAAGAATTTGAAAAAATTCAAATAAATTTTGTCCAAAAAATTAATATTAGAACCGACCCGACCCATACCCGCGTTCGGCACAGTGCGGCTCGACTGGCCGGCGGCATGCGCGCGTGTGTAGTGGTTTGAGCCAAGGTTCCATTTGTTCATAACTCCTCCCTTTTACAAACTTGGGATGCCCCTTTGGGCCTAACCCAAGTGTTGCCACCTAGAACTTATATACACACATAAATTCTCTTAAATTTTCAATGTGGGACAAGCCTTATAAGGAAACCTATATTTAATATTTTAATTGTCCATTCCACGAACCCGAAAACGCCGTCAAGTTTCCATTCACTCATAAATGGTTTTAACGAACTGTCTTCACCATGTGACTTACCATGCGGTAAGAAATACATCACCTTTTTGGACTCACCTCAAAAGACGTGTAGACCCCACTCAAATTTGAGTTCAAAATTAATCCAAAATAAACCTATAAAAACCAAATTTTTGACAGCAAGATTGTGGTGTCCATGATAACGTTGATAAGATTTTATTTTTACAAAAGTCTGTTAATGGAAAAAAAATATTTCACATTTAAACGAACTTATTTTTTTGTTAATGATGTGAACGTTTTTTTCATTAACCTTTATACAATGTCAAGTGAATGTCAAAAAACACCCACTTTATTTTTATAAATATTTTTTTGCTGAAACAAATAAAATGTTATGTTTTGAATATTTTTACATATGAGTCACATTTTGATAAAATGTTCTGTTTTTTAAATCAAAAAATATTAATGACAATTTTATGGCATATCGATAAGAGATAAAATATTTTAATATATTTTTCAAAATTATTGATAGCTTAAAAAAGATTAATATTTGTTTTTTGTTTTTCATTTTTAACTGTGGAAGTGAAAAAATAAAATAATTAAACCTTAAGGAGCCGAGACCCCATAAGTCACTCTTATCGGTTTTGACATTTAGTACAGTTCGATTAATTCTGAAAAGTTCATTCTATCAATCATATGTGTTGTATCTCGAGCGACAAATCCTAAAGAAAGTCAAACTTAAAATCTTGACCATGACATCCCAAAATCTTACAATTGGACCACACCTTGACATTGTGTACTATTATGATTGCTCGTTCAATAAAATTTTAATTACAAGAAGTTGTAGAAGAAGAAGAACTGAATGAAAGAACAACACAACACACAACTTGCATATACAATAACAATACAAAATGCTGTTCACGTTAAATGCACGTGCATTAGAGATTCTAACAATGTATCTGTGTTTGCTCTCCGACATGGGATTTCCAATGCCTCCACCAACCTTATAATGAAAGGCGTTTTCAGTCCCCATTTTTCTTGATCTGCTCGCTCCTTTCATGGTTCCACTTTCTTACTTTGCCTCTATTATCTATTTTAGCAATGTTACAGGAGTTGTGCTGGTGTTAGAGCTTTTTGGGAAGTGAGTTACTAGTTATTTCCTAATTTTTATTACATTTCAAAAAAATATTAAAAAAATAAAAAATAAAAAATAAAAAATCAGTTCTTAACTATTTTCTCAAAGCAATCCTTAGTTATGTTCATATCATGTTATTTTGAGTTGATAATAAAATTATTTTAATATTATTTTAATTTGCTTATTTGATATTGTCATATTGTGTTTAAAAAATTCATTTTTAGTGAAAAGTCAATTGTATAGTGAAATTAATTTTTTTTTTACATAAATTTAATTTAATAAAATTAATCTCTACTGAATGAAATTATTCACAAAAATATTTGATTTTAATTCAACTTTATTTTTCCAATTAATAAAAACTTTATACTTTATTATTATTATAATTATTTTACTAGATGACTCTAAAATAGATTGCAAAAAATGAATTATCATAAATGAAAAAAAGAAAAGAAAAAGAAGAAGCTATATTAGATTTATAGTCTTATTTTACGGTCTTCTTTTTTCAATTGGATGACATTACATAAGGGATTAAAAATGTTATAGTATTAGTGCATTAAAATGTCTAAATATTTTTTATCAAACAACCTCACACATGAGTTCTAATCAATCGAATTAGTACTGTATTCCGTAATTGAAACCTTTTTTTTTTTTTTTTTATAACTTAGATATATATATATATATATTAAAATGAATTTTAGTGACAGGTATGCTAACATTGTGAAAAAAATAAAATCGATTTTAGAGTCAATGGCTGAATTTTCTTTTTACCCGAATGTAAGGAACATGATTATTTTGGTGCATTGCTGAAACCACCATAGAAAAACTCATGTTATACATACAACGAGTCATGCCATGTGGTTTTAGAACAACCATTGGATCGATGGGTGTCATGTATAAGATTTACTAATCTAATGGTCCACATCAAAATAATATGTCTCCGGTAGTAATTCGATGAAATACATATCATTTTGATTATTTTGGTGTTATGTTAAAACATTCTATCATATCTAGATCCTCTATAAATCAATTTATATCCAATGATGAATGATTTATGTCAGGTTTGATTTGCACGTGAGATATGGCTATTTTATTTTTAATAAATTTTTTTTATAAATATTTTTGTACACATTTTAAAAATAAGTTATCCCGGTATTATGAAATATTATGTCTAATATGTTATTTTTTTGTAATGATAATTACAATACTGTTTTAATCATGGATACACTAACTTAATTGCCTACCTCTTTTTTTTTTTTTAAATCGTTATCTAACCAATAATAGTGATAATTACTATCTAAAGTGTCTTTATGTAATAGCGAATAGCAGTGATAATAATTATTTAATGTGCCCAAAGTAATATAATGACAATAAAATTTATTTTTCATCTAATATGTTATCACTATCACTGCGTTGTTGCCAACACACATGTTATCTATGCATTGTGCTGATACATGAATCACATGTTAAATGTTACAAAATTTAGTGTAAATTACATCAAACATCCCTTGAACATAAAAAAATATATATATATATAATAAGTCTTATAAATTTGATATATATATTTTTTTGATCGACAAATGTTAGTTGTTAATTGACATAAAGAGATTAAAGCAAATGAAACAAATGTTAATGATGTGTAGACACATAAATAATCAAGGGTACAATTTTTTTCCTATTCATATAACTAATAAAAATGACTAAAATATTATGTGAATTAATACACACACAAAAAAAATAAAAATAAAAAATACAATATAATTATGATAAATTAGTAAAACTTGGTATACTATTTTCTCGAACTCAAAAGAGGCGAATATATTTTATGTTTAATAAAAATAAATAATCATCGCATCATTACTCTTGTCAATATATTGGTATCAATATTTGTCTCATTCACAAAATGCTTAATATTTTATGTACTAGCTTACTAGCTTATGTTGTTATGTTCCCCATTTCATTCACAGAGATTATGGGTCTCTCTCTCTCTCTCTCTCTCTCAAGAGAAGCCCTTTTCATGGCTACAGAAAGTAAGTGAAAGGGATGTCTCCCCCTCTACAGCCCATCCTTTTTTTAAGAAGGTTGCTATATTAGGTTCGCAAGCACACATCAGACATTCCCATGTGTTGGTGACTCAGACCCACACTATACCCTTTTTTTATTTTATTTTATTTTTAACTTTTTATTTCTATCTGAATACACAACATGAAGGACTCCTACTCTTGAATAAGGTTAATTTTTTGTTTGAAAGGTACAACCATTAAAGCATGGAAATTTTCTACACTTACTAGTTTTTTCTTACAGATGCACCAACTAAGCCATGGCTCTGAATAGGTAATGTTGGGGTCATATATCATAAATTTGTGTAGCAATTTATAGAGTGAAATAGAATTTTCCTTTTACTTTCTTTTTATTGATAAATTTAAGATCCTAGCATAATATTTGAAGTGTGACAATATATAATTTTTCCTAAAATACAGTGTGACAATATATAGAATTTTCCTTTTCTTTCTTTTTATAGAATTTTTCTATATAGAATTCATAATAGAGTGAAATGAAAAAGTACATAGAATTTTCTTTTTACTTTCTTTTTATTGATAAATTTAAGATCCTAGTTTAATAATTGAAATTGATTACAATAATTTTTCCTAAAATACAGTGTGACAATACTGTATTCATTCTGGTAGAATGTTATTGATAAATAAAAATTAAAATATAAAAAGAAAGAGAAAAAAATGCAACTAGGATCAAACTAGATAACAATTCCTCAACAACAAATTTCAAGGTTCTTCTAATGCTTCACTTTGTTCTGAAAATGTTAGTCATTCACAACTGCCCTTATGCTCAACTTCATTGCTGAGAAGTCATGCAAATCGTATGCAAACTTCAAAATCCTAACAGTGCCTTTTTTTTTTTTTTTTTTTTTTTTAGTGCAATTGCTAATCACCACATGTTATTTGGAAAAAAAAAATTATATTTGTTTTTGATATTTTTTAAATATAAAAATTATTTTTTTAGACCAAAATGATAAATTATTATTTTGAATTAAATTTTAAAAATAGTTTGATTATGAGTTTTGAATAGAATTTTCAATAGAGTTTTGAGTTGTGTGTTTGGTTATGAGTTATAAGTTTTGAAAACTCTTTTTAAAACTCATAACCAAACAATTTTCTCATTTCATATGTCACATCAAAATTCAAAATTCTTTTCAAAATTTATAACCAAACAAAATTTCTCTTTTCAAATCATAATTCTAAAACTCACAAACTCAAAATACAACTCTATTTTTAAATTATAATTCTAAAATTCTATCAAACACTGCCTTAGTTTTTTTTTATTATAATTGTTTTTTTTTTATAATTTTTTTTATTGCCTTCTCAAACACCAATCAAGCATTATGATTTTTTTCCCCTCTTATTGGATAAGAACAGGCTAAAGGAATGAAAATTTCAAATATGACTGTGTTTGGTTCCAATTTTTTAGATTTAATTTTTTAAAAAGTGAGTTTTTTATTTTTTGTATTTTTTATTTTTAGTAAATAGTTTTAAAATTTCAAACAATTTTTTTACTTTTTTAGATACATCTTACTTAGATGTACCTAAAAAATAAAATATTTGTAAAAAAATATTTTAAAAAATCAATAAATACACAAGAATACAAAAATGTACTGAATTTTCAATTTTTTTAAATATTTTTGGTATTTAGTGCATTTTTTTAAAGATTTCTTTCGCAAATATTATATTTTTTAAAGTGTATTTATGTTAAGTGTATCTAAAAATTAAAAAAAAAATTTGTTTAAAATATTTAAAAAATTTAGTGAATATAAAAAAACACGAAAAACAAAAAAAAATCAATTTTTTGAAAAATAAATTCAAAACATTCAAACCGAACAAACTTATCATCCTACTTTTTAATTAGTTTGGTAGTGAATCAAAGTGCAACATTGCTAACCAATTAGGCGTAGAACAAAACACATACCGGATGATCACATGTGTGGAATTTTTTTTGGGTCTTACAAAAGATGGGAGAATAGATTCCTCCTTATCAAGCATGGATAACTCGAGAGTTGAGCGAGTCATGCAATTAATCGTAAATACAAATATCTTAAGTTCAACTCTTATTAATAACAAAGTTTAAATTTAAAACTTCGTTTTGCATTTGATTTTTGATTAAAAAAAAGGTATAAAAAGATAAAATTGATTACATATGTTAATAAAACAAAATATTTCATTCAAATCATAATCATTATGTTTTTTCTTTCATAAAAATCAAAAAAGTCAAAGCAAACGAGATTGAAAAAGCCAATCCCAACACAAAAACACTAATTAAAAAAGTCAATGCCAAACAAAGACTAACTTTATACATGATTTGCAAGTGATTATCTCTAACCGATGGTAATCTCGCTTTAGCAACCCGAAGCTCACTATTTACAAAAAAATATAAAAAGGGGGTGAGTGTGTGATTGTGACAGAGTGTGCATGGGACCATCCTTATTTGCTCCCCCTTGTTATCAGGAATGCTGCCAGCCCTTCCTTCTGGTTTGCCCCCCACCAGTTTGAGGCCCAAAAGGGAGGCTGCCCACCACCATCCTCCCTCCTAACTAGTGCTATAATAATACTATATTAATATAAAATTTTGGGAGTTGCGTATCGACTTTGTGTTGTGTTCGTGTTCGTGTCATATCACTACAGTAAATCGTGTTACAATTGTGACATGTGTTTGGAGATGGTCTCTTAGGACACCTTATTAATTTTGGAATACGATTCCAGGTGGGCTTTTAATGGCGCAATTATATGTTATGTTTTAGCCTCAATTGTTAATTGAAAATTAACACTAGGATCAAGAATTTTCATGGATAAAACTATGTGGCATGTACAAGCCCAATGCAGTTGTAGTTACTTTTCTACTTCCCAGTCTCCTATGTGTACAGTTTATGAGAGAGTGATTTTATAATAATATGAGTAGAGTAAACAAGTCGAGTGATGGTTGAACTTGGTTCATTAAAAATTAAAAATTAGTCAAGTTCAAACTTGAGTTGAGTTTAAAGAATTGAGCTCGAGCACAATTTATTCAGTATTTGAAAATTTTAAGTTCAGTTAAAGTCAATTTTGATTATATAAATGAGTCAAGCATCAACTCGAAATTGAAAAAAATCATACCTAAATTAACATACATGTTAAGACATAAAAAATAATCATTTGATATATATATACATATAGAAAATTTGGACCAAAACATAAAAAATGGTCATATTGTTAATAAATTTCATTAATCAAATATATAAATTTGTAAAATTACAAAATATAATAAATAAATAAATAATCATTTGATATCCTATTAAAAATAAATATTTATTTATATATTTATGTGTTCATGAGCTTATTCAAGCCAAGTTTGAGTCTAGTCAAGCTTGCAACTGCTAAAATATAGTCGAAAAATGTAACTCATACTTGTCTATTTAATAATCAAGAAATGAGTCAAGCTCAAATAAATTTCAAACGAGTAAAACTGAAATTATTCATAAAAAACACAGTTGCATGCAGACCTATTCATATGACATTACACAAAAAGTTTCAATGGCCCAAGCACCCAGAGTTCCTCACGCTTTCATGAGCCCATATTTGGCATTCAACAATGGGCTTTATAGAAAAAGAATAACAGAATTGAACACCCCATGTGATGTGGTCCAATGTTCATAAAGGGCCCATTTGTTCTTTCAGGAGCCCACATTTGGCATTCAATGGAGTTTCAGAGAGTTCACAACAAAACAAACAACTTTTTTCATCAAATGCTCCAATTATTTCATAAAATCTATATTAAATTAAGATAGAGCAAATTTTCACCAAATTTAACAAGAATCAAATCATTCACCAAATCTCCAACACATATATTTTTACGTACATTTGAATTTTTAATTTTTTTTGAAGTAGGTATTGATGATGGTTTTCTTCATAAAAAAGTGATTAAAATAAAATAAATTAATTAATTAAAAATATTGAAATGTTCCACACACTTTAAACCAAATTTTGATTTAAATTTGATAAGTATATATGCATTATAAAAAAAATTAAGTTACTCAAACTTGAAAATTGACTTGTTACTTAAACAAACAAACCAAACTTGAACACTTTTAAAGTTTTAAAAATTTATTACATGGCTGGATTCATTTAGGAATGACAACAGGGCGGGGAGGTATGGTGTAGGGCCGCAGACTACATTTTCTGTCCTCGAACCCCGAAAGTGATAAATTTCCCGTCTCCGTCCCCGATCCCTGATGGGAAGCCCGCCCCTGCCCCCGTCCCTGCCCCGCCCCCGATCGAGGATCGGGTATCCTCAACCCCGAAAAATCCCTGAATTATAGTAGCATATCAGATTTTATTTTATTTTTTTATTCAAAGGAAAGATTAACTGTAATCTGTAAACATCTTCAAATTAAAAAATAGCATATCTGTTAATATATCCTGTTCAAGCTCCACTCAATAGCATATCTTCCAACATATTTTCAAATAGCACATCTGTCAATATATTTTCAAATAGCATATCTGTCAACATATTTTCAAATAGCATATCTGTCAATAGGGATAGCAATTTGTCAATAGCATATATGTTAACATATTTTCAACATATTCAAATAGCATATTCCATCCAGTAACCCAAACAAAGGAAAATTGAGTAAGTTGCAAAGAGAATAATTAGTCCCAAGCACAGCCCACAAGAGATAGGCTACCCAAAAAATAAAATTAAAAAAAAAAAAAACAAATCCATTACAATATAAAAAATCAAATCCATTGTGGAAAAAAAAAAAAAAAAAAAAAAAAAACAACAACAACAACAACAACAACATTGTTTCTCCAATACTTTGATACAACCACACCAAAAATTTCATCATCTCCTTCAACTTGAATTCCTGTTAAATAACAAAAAGAAAAAAAACAAATAATCAATACTAATAATAAGATGTAAAAAATGTTAACAATTAAAACAAAAAAGATGACAGTTAACACAAAAGTGGCACACGACTCATCCGAGTCAATCTCATCATCGTCATATATAGTTGCATAGCCCACCAATTCCAATGTTGAATTTCTTAAAAAGTAAAGAATATAAATTCAGTATTGAAATTATTCCATGGTAACATACAAGTGAAATAATAATATGTAGATTGGATGAAATAATAATATGAGTGCCTTTTATCTCTGCACCCCACAATTAACTTTGTGCACACATTAATGCTTCTAATGTGTTTGGATGAAGTCTACTACGATGTGGACTCACCAACCTTCTACTAGTACTAAATACTGACTCAGAAGCAACAATGGATACAAGAATAGCTAAAATATCCCTAGCTATTGCTTGTAAGGTTGGATATTTTGGTTCATTGGCTTTCCACCAATTCAAAACATCAAAACCTGAAGTTCTTGGCAAAACATCATCTTCTAGATAATGGTCCAACTCTGATATTACATTCTTCATTTTTTTACTTCTTTTTCTACTAATAAACAAATCATACTCTGAAAAGGGTCTCTGTAACAATATCTGGATGAATAGAAGAGTCACCAACAACATCGGTCTCCATACCAACTCGGTGCTGATACTCTTGCAACAAATCATAACAAATTTGACGAACTCTATCAACTTCATCTTCAACTTTGTCTCCATAAAGTTTTTTAAAATAAAACTCCAATACATTCATCTTATACCTAGGATCAAGTATAATAGCAACTCCAATAACACCATGTATCACTAACCAATATTTATCAAATTTTCCCACCATTTTTTATGCCATTGTTCTAATCACTTCAATTTCACAAGAGAGCCATTGAGACAGTGTCATCCTAAAATCACATAAAGCTGGGAAACAAACATTGGCTGTGGGATACTTAGTACTAAAAAATAACTCTGTGCTAGGCAAAAAAAAAAATTAAACCTCCCACTAATATCTCTAGCAAACTCCTATTCTTCCTCACTTGGCACGGTCTTATATTGGGGCTCTTTATTTTTCAACCGAGAAAAGACATTCTTATACAATAAGGCAGTCTGAAGCATCAAGTATGTTGAATTCCACCTAGTTGCACAATCAAGTCCTAATTTCTTAGTATGTAGATCATGTAATTAATTGACTGTTTCTTCAAATTTTTCTTGTCTTTTTTGTATTGCTGTCCAATAAGCTACACTCTCTCGAATTTTCTCCATACCCACTCGTATGACGTCTAGCCCATCTTTCACAATCAAATTCAAAATATGTACACAACAACGCATATGAAACAAAGTACCACCCAACAAAAGCGATGTATTACTCAACTTATCCATCAACATAGTAATCATGGCATCATTTGTGGAGCAATTATCAACAGTAACAGTAAAGATTTTTCTATCAATATTCCAGTCCATCATACACTCAATCAAAGTATCACAAAGAACCTCTTTTGTGTGTGGACATGGAACATAAATAAACCTAAAATGTAATATTCATGAACAAGAATTAATAACAGGCAAATTGAGCTGAATAAGATAAAACTTTTAAATGATTTGCAAATCTATAAATATATACCTCAAAATGTGACTTTGCAATGTCCATGAATCATCAATAAAGTGTGTGGTGACAGGCATAAATTCTTTCTTTTGATTGCTAGCAATTCACATATCAGTTGTGATTGTCACCATACTTTTATTATGCTCCACCAAACTCAATATCTTCACCCTCTCATAATCATAAATCTTTAAAATATCACTCTTTATCGTATTTCGAAAAAGGTACTTTAAACAATGATTGAAGTACTGCTGAATATCGTTTAAAACCAACATGATCTACGATAGAGAGGGGATATTCATGCAATATTATGGCATGTGACAACTCTTTTCTAGCAAAATCTTGATAAAAATATAAGAATTCATTTTTGGACTCTTTTTATTAAAGTTGTTAATTAAAACTTTTTGCCTCATATCCATCACATTTTTCATAGTACAACTCTTATAGTGATCATGCAAATGCCTAGTTCCATTTTTTGAATCACCTCCGAGATGCTTATTACAATAATTACATATTGCCTTCCATACCCATTGACTTGTTGTTTCTTAAAGTGTTCCCACATAACACTAGGTTTTCTTTTAGTTCCTCTACAAGTATTAGACTCTTCTCCTAAATCAATAACATTTTGATTAGAGAGGAGAGACGACGAGTTCATAGGTGAGTTGGTAGCTGGTGATGATTGTTGTGACGCCTCGCTCTCAAATGGTACTTGAGAGTTAATTGGTACTTCAGAGTTAACTGGTATTTAAGAGTTAACATCTGACATTTTTAACCTTTATAAAAATAATATGGATTGAATTAATGTTAACAGAGGCAACAATATCATCCTAGTAATGTTAACAAACAAACAAATAAAAAAATGGATTGAATTAATCATATAATAAACAATTCAACATTAATGACAGTTTAAATTTCATAATTTCGAAGGTTATTAGCCAGGGCACTAAGAATGAAATTTTAGAATGTTTCTAAAAACACTACCCATAAATTATACAACATATTATTTTATGAAAGAAAGAAAGAAAAAGAAACAACGAAACCATAACTAAGGTTAGTTCAAAACATTTAGCGATATTGTGAAAGACAAATGTATCTATAAGGATTCACAAGTATTTAATGCTTGTATTATGGAAGCCATACATTGGACACACCTACCAATTCAATGCTTGTATTAGAAAAAACAATAAACGAAAGGCAATAAACAAACGAAAAAATAAAAGAAAGAAACCATGATAGCATACAACCTTTTATTACTAAGAGTTACAAATAAAAAGCTTAAGAATTAGTCCAGCAACAAAGTGTATCTATACTATAGGTAAAAGGAATAGAACAAAATGTAACTCAGCCTTGACAAGTGGTTAGTTCAGTGATCCTTCATCAACGACAGAATTGATAGCCTGAAGATGCCCAAAGAACCTATAAGACTAAAAACCCAACAGCAGTCTACATTCATGGAAACCAAAAAATGTGCCTAGAAAGAATTGAAATATATAGCAAGGGGAAAAAACATTGGCAACATAAAATTGGTCCTTAAACAACAAATCATTAACCAATCCTAAATTTAGCCACCATGCATGAATTCTAAATGTGCCATATGCCAAAATCAGTATATAATCCAAACAAAATGACAAAGCGTACACTTTGTCAAACCATCACCCAAAATCCAACAAAAAATTTCACTCTTTATCCAATATATATGACAAATATTCAGTCGCCAAGCTAATGAAATCATATCATAAACATTTAGAATCCGCCAGTGATCGCATGAAAAAAATAAAACAAATTATTTGTTTAATAATAATACACAAACAAAAAAAAAATTAAAATCATAAGATGTAGAGTGTTACCCTCAAAAGAAGAATATATAACTCGTTGATTTTTAATCTCTCTGACCACCACATTACTACCAAAGCAGTTAAATTTTCTGAACTTGAAATTGAGAAACAAATTAACTAAACATTTGAAAATATCAAAGAAACAATTAATAACGAAGTTAATGGAATCATCAATAATAGATCATCGAAAACAGATCAATAACAGATAATATATATATATTTCGAATAAATAAATTTAGAGGAAAAAAAAAAAAAAAGGTCGAAATCCCTAGAGAGAGACTATATACACTCAGATATATATATATGTAAACCCTAGATCGAAATCACTAGAGAGAGAGAGATACCCTTTGAAAATCGGCGGTGAGGGAGGATCGGCTGTGAGGGAAGAGTGGCAGTGACAGAGCAGCTGTCGTCGTGTGTGAGAGAGAGAAAGGGAGGCGAAACTTTAACTAGCAGCGGCGGTGAGGAAGGATCGGCAATAAGGTACGAGCAGCGGTGAGGGAGGATCGACAGTAAAGTACAAACAGCGGTGAGGGAGGATCGGAGTTGACGGAGGATCGGCGGTGATGGAGGATCGGCAGCCGTTGTTGTGTGAGAGAGAGCGAAGGAGACGAAACCCTAAACTAAACTACGACAGTGAGAAAGAGAGAACAACAACAAAGCAGCATTGTGTTGTGTTTGTGTGCAAGTGAGTGTGTCAACCAAACCCAACACACACACACACACACACACATATGTATATATATAAGGCGCATAATAGTAATTTCATATCGGGGCTAAGCAGGGCGGGGGTCGGGGCTAGGGTTAGGCCGAGTCCGGGTCCGAGTCTGGAACATATATCCTCGTCCTGGCTCAAATATCATCAGGAATTTATTTTTGAATACCATCCCCAGCCTATCGAGGGTATTTTTCGAGGAATAACTGCTCAATTTGGGGTCGGAGGGTCAAGTCCTCGTCATGTCAAATTCAGATTGCCATCCCTAGTGAGAGAGAGATTTATGATCTGGATTGGGCCGTGGTAATGCCGGACAAATTGTGGGCCGAAGGCATTTGGGCCATGGTAGCCTGGGCCTGTCCAGAATGGGTTTTTGCTCGATAATGGCAAAGGGCGTATGGAACCGAGCTACTCGGACTTGTTGGTACGGAAGCCGGTCAAGTGAGGGTTCGGCTGAGGTGTTCGCAGCCTCACAGGGTTCCACGGTTCGTGTGTTGCTCGGTCAGAAGGCGCACACCCATGGCTCGGCATGAAGGCCTTTGGTTACCCGGCATGCCCTACTTCAAGGTCTGCTTTGCCAGAATGCACCTGAGCTCGGCTTTTACAGAGCTCGGTTATTAGAGCATTTAGGTGTGAAGTGCAGCATGGCCGCAAGAAGCCGAAATGCTTCATTCCGGCTGCCAAGCTCCCAATAGAATGGGCTGGCAGTTTAGGTAGGTGATGTTCAGCTCGATTTGTGTTGACAGATGGGATAGCAGCACCACGTGTCGAGAGACTAGTGGGAGTAGATTTGGGGCGCAGAACGTATATAAGCATGTCTGCGCCCCCATGCTGGGATAGATGAACATTTGGTGAGATAAACACTCAACACTCCCCCTTCTCTCTATCTATCCCCTGTGTGTGTGTGTTCTAACTTGATCGTCGGAGGGGTTTTCCAGCCACACACCGCCGGGTAACTCACCGCCGTTGTGCTCGCAGGTCGATCGGACTGACAAGAGCTTGGAAGAAAGGAGTACGGGCTCGACTGAATATTTGCTCCCCGTACAATTGGCGCCATCTGTGGGAAACTTGACAGACAAAACCTTGTCTTCCAGACTCAGCTGATCGCCATCCATGGCGAACAACGACGAGATTCCGTTGTCTGCCATTGACGGAGTTACCCCGGAGTTAGGCAGACGGAGAGAAGGACATCCCGCCATTCCTCCAATGACGGACCTGGAGACATCCCCAGGAGGAGACTCAAGAGACGCGCGGAAGAAGCTTTGGTCATTCTCGGAGTCCAGACGGTCACCGGCGGCGGAGAGAATCGCACGCCAAACGACTGGAACACAAGCTAAGGGACCAAGACGCCGGCGGAGATGGAGGATCTCAAGCGGCATGTTAAAGGGAAGGGTGTAGCTGGAGTGGGAGACCACAGTGAGCGTACCCAACCCCGCCGTTCATGCAGCCAGAGCCAGCGGCAAACTCCGTCCATCTCAATCACCAGAAGTTACAAGGTTGGAGATTCTGACGTGCACACACAGAGGTCCAGCACGCAAGACAGCACTTATCAACCCTCACGTCCGGCGACGACATCGAGGTATTCCTATTCCGCTTGCTCAGAGGACTTGCGGGCAATCTTGAAGGAACGGGCTCGCCGGCAGGAAGCTCAAAGAGTGCCGGCGTTCCAGCGGCTATCCTATGGGGGACATGCCAGTGAAGAGGTCGGAATGCCTCCACCCCGCTTAGTTGCGCCTTCCTTTTTTGACGCAGACTTGGCAAGGCTGAGCGCCACATCTTTCTCCCTGGAGATAGAAATAACACTACTTCCGGCAGGGTTCCACCAGCCAAAGTTCACGCTCTATGACGGAAAAACTTATCCCTATATGCATATAAGCCACTTCCGACAGGTTATGGCCGAACATAGGCGAAATGACGCCCTTATGTGCCTTATCTTCCCGTTAAGTTTGGGCGAGCTGGGCTTGAAATGGTTTGAGAGGCTGCCGGAGGGAAGCATAGAAAGGTGGCATCAGTTGGCGGAAGCCTTTGTGACGCGTTTCAAAACCAATACCAAGACGCCAAAGGAAGTTGACCGCCTTCTCAGTGTCAAGATGGAGCCGAGCGACACGCTCAAGGCATACAACTCCAGATACTGGGAAACCTTCAACGAGATCTTGGATTGCCCGGTCAACCTTGCAATCACACAGTACAAGCGTGGTCTCTCGGTCGGACATAGACTGCGGGACTCGCTTACTATGCACCAGCCGACATCCATGGGCCAACTAATGCAGCGCATTAATGAACACATCCAAGTAGAAGATGATGCGACAGCAACTACCGCGAAGGCAACTCCGATAGCAACAAACAAGAGGTCGGCTGGCAAGGTGCACGCGGTCGGACAGGAGACCAACCGTCCAAATGATCGCGCTGAGGATTCAGACTGTGGTCCAAGTCACAAAAACTGGGGAAGGGGGTGTCGAGATGACCGAGATGACTACCCCCGGGATGACGTAGCCGATGCAAATAGAAGGCTGAAGGCCAGGACAGACATCACCACGGTTTTCAAGATTCCAATTTATCGCATACTTGGTGAAGTTCGTGACGAGGATTATGTCCGGTTTCCTGCTAAGTTAGGCGACGGACAGAGGGGCTTCAATCCGCGGTACCGTTGCACATTTCACCGAGAGCGCGGCCACATGACAGAGGACTGTTTGCCTCTGAGGCAGCACCTGGAAGAGCTAGTCGCAGCCGGACACCTGGACCTTTACATTGACAGGGGCGTAAAGGCAAACCAAGCCCCAGTTGATCCGCGAGTGCCGGGTGACTTGGAACCGCCCCTACAATGAGTTGTTAATGTCATCCACGGCATAATGGAGCCGGCGTGTGTATGCGAGCTCCATGGCATGATTAAGAAGGTCGAACACATGAGGGAAGTTTTATCGGTCCAGCCTACCATCAAGAGGGGGAAGACCGAAGAAAAAGACGTGATCAGTTTCTCTACAAGGGATTTGGAGCGAATTCAGACGCCGCACAATGATGCCTTAGTAGTGACACTCCGCGTCAAGGAATTTGATGTCAAGCGCATCTTGATCGATCAGGGAAGCTCGGTCGAGATCATGTATTACGACGCATTGAAGCAGCTCAAGCTCCGAGATACAGACTTGGCTCCGGCAACTTCGCCACTGGTTGGTTTCAACTCGCAACCGGAGTGGCCTTTGGAAAAGATTATTCTGCTGGTCAAAGCGGGATCCGTGGTCAAGCAAGTGGAGTTCTGGGTGTTGCAGGTGCCGTCTACTTACAACCTGATCCTTGGAAGGGGATGGCTTCATGCTATGCAAGCCGTGGCGTCAACCTTCCATCAAGTGATGAGATTCCCCTCGGCTATGGGGGCGATTAAGGAGATTTGGGGCGATCAAGTCATGTCGAAGCAATGCTTCGTGGCAGTCAACGGGAGCTGAGCTGCCAAAGGCTTCATCTAAACGATAGAGGGACCGGAAGACCAAGGAGTCCTTGACGATATGGGAACTAGGGCCGATGACAAAGCCGTCGAAGAGTTGGTCGAAGTGCGAATTGATATAGAGAGTCTAGACAGGTTCTTCTTGCTCGGCTCAAGCCTTACCACACAAGAAAGGACCGAGATGATTGAGTTCTTGATGGCCAATATCGAAGTCTTCGCATGGTCGCCTTATGACATGCCCGGACTCAATCCGAGTTTTATTTGCCATCACCTGAACATCTTCCCCGGAGCCAAGCCGGTCATTCAGCAAACAAGGAGATCGGCGCTGCATCACGCCGAGGTAGTTGTAGAGGAAGTGAAGAACTTGCTTGAGGCACGAGCTATTCAGGAAGTGCACTACCCTCGGTGGATTTCAAACACAGTTGTTGTGCCAAAGAAGAATGGGAAGTGGCGAGTTTGTGTCGACTACAAGACCATCAACCGGGCTTGCCCTAAAGACAGCTTTCCACTGCCCAGAATAGACCAGCTTGTGGACTTGACAGCTGGACATAACAGGCTCAGTTTCTTGGATGCCTACCGCGGTTATCATCAGATTGCCATGCATGGCCCCGACCGCGAGATCACCTCCTTCACTATACCGAGAGGACTCTTCTGCTACCGAGTCATGCCTTTTGGTTTGAAGAACGCTGGGGCAACTTTCCAAAGGATGGTGACCAAGATGTTCGCTCCTCTACTAGATCGGACAATGGAGGCTTACATTGTTGATATGGTGGTTAAGAGCCGGCATCAAGCAGACCACTTGTCCGACTTAGCCGAGATGTTCGCCATTCTCAAACAACACAAGCTACGCCTGAATGCATTTAAGTGTGCCTTTGGCGTGGGATCCGGAAAATTCTTAGGTTTCCTAGTCACAAACCGAGGCATTGAGGTAGACCCCACACAAATCCGAGCCGTACAAGAATTAAAGCAACCAAGCTCGGCTAAGGACGTGCAGCATCTAGCCAGAATGGCCGCCGCGTTTAATCGATTTATAAGCCGGTCATCAGATCGCTGCTGCCCTTTCTTTCAAGCTCTGAAATCAAAGTTCTCATGGGATGAAGAATGTGACCGCGCTTTGGCCGAGCTCAAGGAGTATCTGTCTTCAGCACCCCTGTTGGTCACACCGAAGCCCGGTGAAGAACTCTACCTTTATTTGGACGTTTCTCAGCATGCAGTCAGTGCGGTGCTTGTCTGGTCAGAAGGAATCAAGCACCTCCCCATCTTCTACGTCAGCAAAACCTTGCTACCGGCAGAGTCGAGATACTTGCCGCTCAAAAAACTTGCATTGGCATTGATGATGGCCTCTCGGAAGTTGGCGCACTATTTCCATTCTCATACCATCATCATTTTGACCGAATTTCCCCTTAAAACCTTGTTCGAACGGGCAGACTTCTCCGGTCGAATTCTCAAGTGGGCGGTCGAATTGGGACAATTTGACGTCAAGTTTCGGCCGTGCACTGCCATCAAAGCTCAGACATTGGTCGACTTCGTTGTTGAATTCTCACCTGGAACTCATCTCGTATGCCCGGTGGATATTGCCGCGGCGGATGAGGAGGTGAATGCAGGCCAGACCGCAATAACACAGCTAGGCGATGACGGCAACACGGAACTTGCGCACCCCGCCGAAGAACCTTCGGTTAGTACAATTCCACAGCCCGGCGATGCGATGACGGAGTTGGGTATCACCGACCAACCTGCTCCATCCGGTACAGCATCACCAAGGGGGGAAGAAGTGGAACCGCGCAGCACAGAACTTGAAGCCGAACAGCCAAACAACCGTCATCCCATCAACCTTCAAGCCTCTCAGGACCCCTCCGACTGTTGGAAGCTCTTTGTTGGCGAAATGTGGAAACTTTTTGTTGATGGAGCCTCAAACCGCCACGGTGCCGGGCTAGGGGTAGTTTTGATTTCGCCAAACGGCCTGACTATCGAACATTCTATCACTCTCAGATTCCCTGCCTCAAACAACGAGGCTGAGTACGAAGCGCTTTTGGCCGGACTCAAGAGCGCGCTTCAGATGCAAGCATCCGAGCTAATGGTTACAGTGATTCCTAGCTTGTGGTCAACCAAGTTTCTGGGGTTTACGAAGCTAAGGACGACAGAATGGCAAAGTACCAAACTCTGGTTAGAGACCACATCACGCGTTTTCAGGCGATAAGGGTCCAACAGATTGGCCGAGAAGAAAACGGCCGAGCAGATGAGTTGGCCGGCCTTGCTTCCATGGTGGATAGCACATCTTCCAACCCTCTCTTGATTAAATTTCTTCCCAGGCCCAGTATTGAGGAAGCCGGGCAGACAGAAGTACTCTACGCTGAGCTATGTCCTTCTTGGATGGACCCTATTATCCTTTTTCTCAGAGAACGGACCCTTCTGATCGAAAAGAAGGAAGCACATAAAATCCGGGTGAAGTTAGAGCGGTTTTGGCTCTCTCCATCAGGCGCTTTATACAAAAAGTCTTTCACCGTCGGTCCCTATTTAAAGTGTGTGCACCCAAGCAGCGTGGAAGCCTTTTTGTACGAAATCCACGAAGGCATCTGTAGCAGTCACATAAGGGGCCGATCTCTGGCCTTCCGGGATATATCGCAAGGCTATTGGTGGCCGTGCATCCAGGCCGATGCGCAGAAGTATGTTCGCAAATGTGAGACGTGCCAGAAGTTTGCCCACCAAATCCACCAACCGGCCAGAGAACTTCTCTCTCTCACCAGCCCATAGCCCTTGGCGATGTAGGGGCTGGATATAGCGGGACCACTCCCAACGGCACCAGGCAACCGGAAGTTCTTCATCGCGGCAACAGACTACTTTACCAAGTGGGTTGAAGTTGAGCCTTTGGCGACAATCAAGGAGAAAGACGTCAAGCGGTTTGTCTAGCAAAATGTGGTAACACGGTTTGGCGTCCCCAAAATTCTGATCTCGGATAACGGCACCCAATTCGACGGCCGCCTATTCAGGGGATTTTGTGAAGACTTGAAGATTGAATTCTACAATTCTACCCCGGCTTACCCGCAGTCTAATGGTCAAGCCGAAGCATCAAACAAGACCATTCTGGATGGGTTGAAGAAAAGGCTTGAGAAAGCCAAGGGAAAGTGGGCTGAGGAACTCCCCAGCTTTCTTTGGGCATACCGAACAACCCCGCGGCGATCGCCTTGGCATATGGCATGGAGGCGGTCATCCCTTTGGAAGTTGGTATGCCCACTCTCCGAAGTGAAAGTTTTGAGCCCGAGCTAAATGCCGAAGCCATTTCCCTGGAATTGGACCTAGTGGAAGAGCGCCGGGAAAAGGCTCTCATCCATGTGGCTGCCTACCAACAAGAGCTTTCCAGAAAATACAATAAAACGGTGCACCCCAGACCGTTCAAAGTAGATGATTGGATTTTGAGAAAAGTCATGGGCAATACCCTGGTGCCAGGTGAAGGCAAACTAGGGGCAAACTGGGAAGGACCTTACAAGATCACCGGTCTGGCGGGCAAGGGGGCATACCACTTGGAGGACTTGGAGGGACGAGGAATACCCCGGCCATGGAATGCGGCCAACCTGAAACTGTATTATTTCTAGCTTTTGTTTTCTTTTAGTGCAAATGAATTTTTTGCCTTACACTTCAGAATGTAACATTCTTTTTGTCAATATATAGAAGTGTCTCATTTTTGCCGAAATGATTCTTTTGATTGTTGCTTTTAAATTGGGACTTGCAATCGAGATGATTTACTCCGATTGAACGAGTTGATGATTTGCTCAACTCAGAGATGGCAACCGAGATGATTTACTCCGGTTGATCGAGTTGATGATTTGCTCAACTCTGAGATGACAACCGGGATGATTTACTCCGGTTGATCGAGTTGATGATTTGCTCAACTCTGAGATGGCAACCGAGATGATTTACTCCGGTTGATCGAGTTGATGATTTGCTCAACTCTACGATTGCAACCGAGATGATTTACTCCAGTTGAACGAGTTGATGATTTGCTCAATTCTGACATCGCAACCGAGATGATTTACTCCGGTTGAACGAGTTGATGATTTGCTCAACTCTGACATCGCAACCGAGATGATTTACTCCAGTTGAACGAGTTGATGATTTGCTCAACTCTGATATCGCAACCGAGATGATTTACTCCGGTTGAACGAGTTGATGATTTGCTCAACTCTGACATCGCAACCGAGATGATTTACTCCGGTTGATCGAGTTGATGATTTGCTCAACTCTGCGATTGCAACCGAGATGATTTACTCATGTTGATCGAGTTGATGATTTGCTCAACTCTGAGATTGCAACCGAGATGATCTACTCCGGTTGAACGAGTTGACGATTTGTTCAAACTTTATGTTTAACAACCGAGATGTTTTATTCCGGTTGACTTTGTTTATGATTTGCACAACTTTTGTATTTAAGCCGAGATGTATTGTTCCGGTTAAAACAGTTGACGATATACTCAACTATAGGCCTGAAACCGAGATGTCTTTTCCAGTTAATTAAGTTAGGCAAGATGGTTAGCCTTGCCGAGGTATTTTGTTCGGTTGAAGTTATTTCGATTGAAGACCGTGAAAACACTTGAAGGAAATTGAATTTTTTCATTTGATATGGAAAGTAAATACAAAAGGTGGGGCACTTAGCCCGGTTACATGTTTAAACAAAAAGAAAGAAGACAAATAAAGCTACTCCAAGGGAGATAGATCGGTGAATTTATCCCCGGCTGGTTCCTGGTTGATTGTTGTTGCGTTGTCTTGAGCGCCGGCCTCAGTTAGACTGGGCTGCTCTAGGCGGTTTCCCCCCTCAGCATTTTCCTCGGCCTCTTCTTCGCCTTCTGCCTCGGCCTAAGCCTCAGCCTGCAGTGCACTGAAGACATCGTTGGCGTATGACACAAGATAAGTTGGCAGGAAGACAGCTGGAGGAGAGGCAAATATGTCGGTCCCAGCTCCTTGGCCGAGTTGTTCACAAGCAGCTTTCCAACCCGCCTTGAAGTAGATATCTTGGGTGGCGTGAACCTGCTTTGTGTAGCTCACCTCGGCCTCCTTGAAGCCGGCATTATTGGCGTCCTCCAACTCCTTCTCCTTGGACTGTTTCAAGGCCTCCAACTCGGCCTTTAGTGCATCTCTTTCCTGCTCGGCGGCGCTAAGCTGACCGAGTAACTTGGTGTTGTCAGCATTAGCAATTTGAAGTGAAGACTTGGCCTGCCCAAGCTCGGTTTGGAGGTTGGTAACCTGACTTGCAGAATCATTCACCTTCTGCTGCAGTCGGTGAATGCGCTCCATGACCAAGTGTTGCTTCTGAATGGCCTGCAAGAAGAGACTGATTAGAAAGGAAACCGAACAAACACTTGGTGAAATTTTGAGCACTAGTTTGAGACTCTTACCCTAGTCATGGATTTGACCGACGACTTCACCAACCGGGTGTTTGGAACATGGTCGCTGCCGACCACGTTGCTCGGTAGGAGAAGGGCCTTGGAGAGGTCAAAGGCAAGAAGGTGTTCTTTGTCTCCTTTCACGGAAGCTGTCGCCGGGATCTCCTTGCCCCGGTGTTTGAGCTGGGGCCTCCATGCCGGTGTTTGGTCGACGGTGGCGGCATGCTGCTCGGTGTTGAGCTCGGCAACCAGCTCGGCAGAAAGATCTGCACGAGGTCTTTTTCCAGCCCGGCGAGTGTCTTGGCTTGATTGCCCGGCAATGGGAGATGCCAGCGCAACCACGGCCCCGCTGGATTGACCGGCAGCAAAAGAGCAGGTTAGGATGGTTGGTATCTCGGTAGAAGTTGCTGTGATGAGGTTCTTGATACGGCTTCTCTTGGCCATCTCTTCTGCCTCGGTTAACCGGATTAAAGGCACGTCCGGTAGTGTTGGGTCTGGAGGAGGCGATGGAGCACGGAGAAAGTCTGTGACCTTACTCCGGTGTGGAGCTGAGTATCTGTATGTAGGAACGTAACCGAGGAGCTCGTTACAATCCCGGTTGCGATAACGGAGCACGGTCATGATGGCTGCTTCATTCGGATATTGGTAGTTGGCTTGCAAGGCTTGGATCGCTGCAAAGGAAAGAACGTGTTAAGTACAGAATATTGAAGAAAAGCAATTGACCGAGCAAGTTAGCACGGCTTACATGTTTCGACGAAATTCTTGCTAATGAACCAGCCCGGTACGTCGGCTGTTTCCTAGTTGCCAGACACCCAGAAAAAATCGTCATCGTGTAAGTCCTTATCTGGGGTGCCGGTCACTATTTTTTCTTTGCCCGGTCGAATTTTTAAGTAATAAGCGAGGCCGTCGCCCGTGTACCCAAGGATGTACTGACAGAGTATCTCGACTAAACCTAAGTTGGTTCCTAGCCGGTTGTTCAACTCGTGGACCCGTTTATTATTCGGTAAGTGTTGGTTGAGACTTGAGTGGGTACTAGCCCGGTGCGGCGCAGGAATTCGGTCATCAGTGGGTTGACCGGGAAACGGAGGCCTCCTTCAATTATGGACAGCATGGTGAAGGGGCACTGGTCTAATCTGCCTCAAGGGGTTGTCTCAATCTCGGCGAGCTTTAAGTGAACATCGGCCGGGATACCGTACTCTTCCCGGAATGCGGCCAAGCCAGCTGGAGTGTCAACAAGGAAGCGAAAGCGCCCCATGTGTAGCCGGCTGGATTAGCTCGGCTAAGGTGGTTTGGCACAGACTGGTGTTTTGATGGCTGCTTGGTCTTTGAGAGCCTCAATATTTGGTCAGTGGTCCCCTTGGACTCTGCAGGAAAATGATGGCAATTGTAAGTGTGAGCGCGGTCGTGCAAAACGAGCTTGACTCTAGCTCGGTCGTGAAGAGTGCCAACCACCTCGGTCGTGAAGGTAAATCAAGGAGCTCGGTCGCTCAAGTGGACCAGATGTTAGCCCGGTCGAGCGGCCAAGTTCTCTGCCTACCCCGGTTTCTGCTAAGGTTTTGATAAACTAGTAAATTGCTCGGTCTTACTGAATTTTAGGATCAAAAAGCGACCTGGAGCCCGGTCCGCTCCAGTTCTTCGTGTATTCATGTGTTCATCACTGGGATTGAAGAACAACGAAGAGAATAGTGGCAAATGTGGGTTTTGGGAGGGGTATATCCTAAAACCTACGGGTTATGTGCCCTAGGGTGAGAAATATCGAATGAAATAGCAACAAAGAGCTCGAAGGACTTACCAGAGTAGAGGCAAATGCAGTTCCTTCAAGCACAAACACAGAGGAAGGACGAGAATGGAGGCTTAGCAAGGGCACTGCAGCTTCAAGACGCTTAGAATGGAAGAGAGTCAGTAGGAACGAAATGAAGACAGATTGGGCATGTATATAGGCCCAACGAACCACCAAAAATTTTGAATACGAGGGGACGTCAGGGTTGGTTGCTCGAGACCAATCAACGCACGACACATGTCCCTATTGACGGCGGCGTCAGTACTGAAGAGACAGGATGGTGAATCGAGGCGTCGACCGGGCAAGTTTTAAAGACAGGTATGTCAACTAACCCGGTCACCGCCTTGCAAACTGAGAACCGAGGAAGTGTTACCCCGGTCAGAATAGGTAATCCCGGTCACGCTCGTGCGGATGGAATTAAGGGGCAATTGAGAGGGAGATTTATGATCTGGATTGGGCCGTGGTAATGCCGGACAAATTGTGGGCCGAACGCATTTGGGCCGTAGTAGCCTGGGCCTGTCCAGAATGGATTTTTGCTCGGTAATGGCAAAAGGCGTATGGAACCGAGCTACTCGGACTTGTTGGTACGGAAGCCGGTCAAATGAGGGTTCGGCTGAGGTGTCCGTAGCCTCACAGGGTTCTACGGTTCGTGCGTTGCTCGGTTAGAAGGCACACACCCGTGGCTCGGCATGAAGGCCTTTGGTTAACCGGCATGCCCTACTTCAAGCTCGGCTTTGCCAGAATGCACCCGAGCTCGGCTTTTACAGAGCTCGGTTATTAGAGCATTTGGGTGTGAAGTGCAGCATGGCCGCAGGAAGCCGAGATGCTTCATCCCGGCTGCCGAGCTCCTAATAGAATGGGCTGGCAGTTTAGGTAGGTGATGTTCAGCTGGATTTGTGCTGACAGATGGGATAGCAGCACCACGTGTCGAGAGACTAGTGGGAGTAGATTTGGGGCGCAGAACGTATATAAGCATGTCTGCGCCCCCATGCTGGGACAGATGAACATTTGGTGAGATAAACACTCAACACTCCCCCTTCTCTCTATCTATCCCTTGTGTGTGTGTTCTAACTTGATCGTCGGAGGGGTTTTCCGGCCACACACCGCCGGGTAGCTCACCGCCGTTGTGCTCGCAGGTCGATCGGACTGACTGGAGCTTGGAAGAAAGGAGTACGGGCTCGCCTGAATATTTGCTCCCCGTACACCTAGATTCATTATAACTTTAACCAAATTTAACCTTTGCTTATATTAGCTAATTTTAAAATGAGTTTTAATTGAGTCAATAACAAATCGAGTTTGAATAACTTAGGTAGCGTTTGGTAGAGTTTTATAAATATGATTTGATAATAGAGTTGTATTTTGAATTTGTGAGTTTTGGAATTATGATTTGAGTATGGAAAATTTGTCTGGTGAATGAGTTTTGAATTGAGTGGGGAATTTTTGATATGGCATATGATATCTGATATAAAAACTTACAACTCATAACCAAACACACAACTCAAAAATCTATTAAAAGTTCATAAAAAATTTTAAAAAATTCTGAAAATATTGTTTTATTAAAAATATATATAAAAAAACAAGTGCCAATGCCAGAAGGAAAAAAAAAATTGCCATGTTCCAATTGATTGGCCGGTTAACCCGCAGGATGATCGGTTAAACCAAATTTCAAAAAAAAAATCCCGTCTGACACAAAATTTTCTGAAGAGTTTTCTTTTTATTGCGGAAATATAATTAAAAGATGTATTCAAACATGACATTAGAATGTGATGGTGGAATTATAATTTGAAAATCTATCCAAATACAGTTTTAATTTTTTATAATGCATAATATTTATCAAATCCAATAGAATTTTCAAGTTTGAATTAAAAATTTAACAAATTCTAAAATTCATTTTAAGGCCAAGTTTGGCATCCTCCAAAAAATCTAAAAAGTCAAAAAGTCACTATCTTAATTTAAGTCACATCATCTTATTTAAGTCACATCACTTCTCTAACACATCACTTCAAATCCAACCTAAATTCAACCCATATTTCATAAAATGTCAAAAAATATACTTATTTAATCTTTCCAAATTTGGCCTAACTTTTAATTTGATTTACCTAACAAATCAAATTTTAAATAAATTTTTATGTCGTAAAGGTCCAACTGTACAACTCTCTCATCACCGCGCGAACACGTCATCACTCTCCACAGAGCATAAACAAACAAACAACTAGGGTTTTTCTAGGGTTTCTGATTCTCTCTCCAATCTCCTTAACCCTAGAGAGAGAGAGAGGACGAAGGCGGAGCAACCATGTCAACAACACCTCGCCGCGGCGTCCCCGAGATCTCACCGGAGTCACTCTCAGCGTCCGGGCGGACCGCCGAGAAACTGAGCCTCCCGACACTGCAGTCGAAGATGAAGTGCGATCCAGAAGGTTACGAGACCGAGCTCACACTTCTCTACGCTCAATTCAAGTCGTCTCTCGAGCTTTTTCAGCAACAAGCTGCTTTGAATTTCACCTCCGTCAGCGGCGTCGCCGGCGATCCCACCGTCGCCAAGGATCTCGGCGATCGAGTCATGTTCTTGGCACATGTCACTCCATTTTACCGTAACCAGCTGTCTCAGTTCCCCAAAGAAATCGCCGATTTTCTCGGCTCAGCCGCCCGGACGATTCCGTCGTCGCTGCGATGCCATATTGCTCAGGCTCTGATTCTTCTCATCAATCGCAAGGTATTTTGCAATTATGTTCTTAGCTGAATTGAATTATTTGGATAAATTGTGGTGAATGCTCAATTTTGATTGTATAATGGAGTTGTTTTGATTAATTTAGGTGAAAACATTAATTGAAAGAAAGAGAATAGTTGGTACGTTTGTTTTGATGTCAATGCACTGTTTGGTTGCTGAGAAAATTTTTGAAAGTATTGTTTTTAGGTAAATGCTTAGTGGCTCGTGGGGCATTGCTTAATATTTGGTAATTGTGTAAAAAATGTTTTCAAAATGGTGAAATCAATGATGAATGTTTTGAAATTAGGGACAAATATTCTTCAGTCTTTTAATTTTTGTATTTTCTTGTGCCAGGGGCACTAGATAGCAAGACCCTTGTTTTTAATTGTTTGGGCATTGGACAAAAAAAATTCACTCGATTTAGCTTAGAAAAATAGAAAAAAAAAGAACAATGTTGGAAATTTTGATATTAAAGTTTCGATTTTTCTTTTCTTTTTAATTTTTTTAATTTTTGTTTAAGTTCAACAATAATTTGCTGTTTATGATGTTTTATTTGTGTTTGACAAAAGTGTTTGTTTGCTAGATGGTTGATATTAGGGAGACCCTTGCGTTGTTCATGGAGCTTCAGACATTAGGTGACAGAGTTTTGAGAAAATTGGCATTCTCACATGTTGTTCATAGTGTTAGGCGCATGAATCAGAAGCATAAGAACGACGCTAAAAATCGTGCTCTTCAGAATATCTTGTTTACAATGCTACAGGTTAGTAATCTAGTGTTTTTTTTTTTTTGATCTGGTTAGTAATCTAGTTTGTGTCTATGAGATTGACATTGGATTTATTTGTTCTTGACATGTTTAATGTGTAAATTTCAATTTTGTGATAGCAAGAGGATGAAGCAAAAGCGAAACAATCACTTATCACTCTGTGTAATCTTCATAGGAGAAAGGTGTGGTTTGATGATAGGACAGCGAATGCAATATGCACAGCGTGTTTTCATCCGTCGTCAAGGTATGCATCTGCCTTAGAGATGTTTTGTCTGTGATTGCCAATCATGAATGTAAGGAAGCTATATTTTTTATCTGAATTTCTCAGGATCATGATTGCGGCTCTATCTTTTCTTCTTGATTATGAAAATATTGAAGACGATGATGATAGTGACAGTGATGGTTCAAGCAGTGAAGATGATTCGGCTACTCAACAGCCACAAGTTGTTAGTAGAGAGGCTATGTATAAGGTCTGTCATTTGTGAACTACTGATATATTGCTTGTCCAACTGCTTACTTTGATTTTTTGTCTTCAGAATTTTGGCAAACATCTGTCAGCTTGCATGATTGGGGCTTATCTTTTGGAAATAAACAAGAATAAAAAATGCAATTATTGTTGGAAACCTCTTTTTAGCTCGCCTATCAGGTTAATTTGTGATGTTATGTTCTATTAAATTTTAGGCACACCATAAAGGTACAAGTTCTAGCAAGAAGAAAAAGAAAGCAAAATTGCAGCGTGCTATTCGTAGTATGAAAAGGCAGCAACGCATGTCGTCAGAAAAGAGTAATTTAAACTACTATTCACCGCTTAGCCATTTGAAAGATGCTCAGGTTTGTTAGTTGTCATATTTTAATCTGTTGCTAGATTAATTATGTGGGCAAAGGATTATTTCTAAGTTATATTCTTCCTGTAGGGATTTGCTGAGAAGCTGTTTTCTCGCCTTCAAACTTGCAATGAACGGTTTGAGGTAGTTTCTCTTTTTACTTTTGTACACCTTACTTTGCCTCTATGTTTTATTCTTAAAAAAAACAATTTCATTTTAATCTGAGTCGCAATTTGTGGTACTAGTGAAATTGTTGCTCCTCTTTTTTTTTTTCACTATAGTTTTTTTTGTCTGGCTATTTGGGACTGTTTATTGGTGTAGTTACTTCTTGTTGGCATGCCAAATGGGGTTGACTCATAACTGGGTATGTGGAGGCAGTGAGGAGTGCAAAGAAGATATGATCCTCTGAAAAATGCTGCAGGACTGGATTTATATGTGAGGGAAAAAAATAGTAATTAGAAAACTACTAAGCTAAGGAAATATTACTAAGCTATATAATTTCTGCTTTTGCAATTCTGCGCAATTCTTTTCCTTTCAATTTTATTTTTTCTGGCCGTGGATTTATCACATTTCTATTGTTTCTGTACCAATTGATTTTGTATTTGCAGCATGTGTTCCTGTGAAAGAAAACTGCAAGACTGGATTTGTATGGGAGGGAAACAAATATTATTTGGAAAACTACCAAGCGATAGAATTTCTAATTTGGCAATTCTGAACAATTTTTTCTTTTCCTTTTATTTTTTCTCTCTGTGGATTCATCACAATTCTTTTGTTTCTGTACCAATTAACTTCATATTTGTAGCTTGTTTTGTACTTTCAACTTTAGTGATTTATGAATCAATTTGTGGAGCAAGATCCTAGATGTCCCTAAAATATTTCTTTGTGTCGATTTACTTGATTCATCAGCTACTTGTCTCGGCAGGATTTGCAGCAAATCTAGAATAATACATTAAAAAGATGAAACTTAAAAATAATGAAGAACAAAGTAAGAATAACTTTTGAAAAGTTGACCTGGATTCCATCTTCTTGATGAACTTTAATTTTATTAATTGTTGATCAAGGAAATTTCTGTTTATGTTCTGTTCCAAGTTTGTTCATATATGTGATGAACTTCTAGTTTCATGGTTTACAGCTTTTATATAAATACTGTGCCACTGTCAAGCATATGTGATTTTTTGCTCATCACTGCAGATTAAGATGATGATGTTGAAAGTAATTGCTCGAACTGTGGGGCTTCACCGCTTGATTTTACTAAACTTCTATCCATACCTTCAGAAATATGTTCAGGTGTGGTATCCAACATTCTACCTATGCATTAAACTTTCATTTTCTTGCAGTATGACCATGTTGTTACTTGCAGCCCCATCAACGCGATGTCACTACTTTACTTGCAGCAGCTGTTCAGGCCTGCCATGATATGGTGAGCTTTTGCTTGATCATACTTATCACTCAAATTTATAGTTCTTAGAACAATTTACTTATTGTAATTTCTTATTATTATGTTTTGTTATTAACCATCTATAGCCCTGGTTATTGTTCATATAGATTTATTTATTTTTTGAATAGGTGCCACCAGATGCAGTTGAACCATTATTCAAACAAATAGTCAATCAATTTGTACATGATCGTTCACGCACAGAGGTATCACTTTTGCTGCATAAATTAAATTTCTCTCATGGATGGTGAATTTAGTTTCTACACTGGTTTTTCCAGGCCATCGCTGTTGGACTGAATGCTGTGAGGGAGATATGTCTACGCATGCCTTTGGTATTACTCACTATACATTATTTTGATAAGATAATCATGTTTTTATTTAGTATTAGAGAAGTTTTTTGCCTACTGTCATTGACGTTCTTTAATTTTCTGACTCAATTATTTGATTTTTGTTTTTTTGTTTTTTTTCATAATTTATTTTGGCTCTTAGTTGATGACGGAAGACTTGCTGCAAGATCTTGTCTTATATAGGAAGTCACATGAGAAAGCTGTTTCAGCAGCTGCTCGTTCACTGGTTACTTTATTCAGAGAGGTATAAAACGAAAGTGGTTTGCATTGGCCTGTGTGTGGTTTGGGTGGGAATTCAGGAAGACTAAGTAAGTTACATTGCAGGTTTGCCCATCACTTCTTACTAAGAAAGACCGTGGCCGCTCTAGTGATACAAAGGCAAGGCCAAAAGCATTTGGGGAAGCAAATGTTGCCCGAAATGTCCCTGGTGTTGAATTATTACAATCTGATGATGACGGTGATGATGACAATGACACTGATGGTAGGGATGGTGAAGATTCTAATGAGAATGGATTTGGTAGTTCTTCTGAGGATAATAAAGATGTAGGTGCTGTCGAAGAGGATGGCGATGAGGATGATGATGGTGGTAGTGATGGTGAAAATGTTGATGATGATTTTAATATAGAAACAGAAAGTGAAGATGATGAAGTAGCTGTAGCTGAAGATGAAGATGGTAATAGTACTGAAAATGATGGTGATGTGAGTGATAAGGATGATGTTGTTGATGGCGATGATGATGATGATGATGATCAGAGGGAAGAGGAGGATGAGCATGAAGAATACAACGGATTGCACAAAGCTAGTGGTAATGAGGTTGGGGGAAAGGAATCTAAAGCGCAGAAGAGGAAGTTTTCTGATTTTGATGGACAGCTGAATGCTGCTGATACAAGCCTTCGGGCTTTAAAGAGATTAGCGGGAGCAAAGAAGCAAGATGCATCATCAGACCCGACAGATGGCATCCTTTCCAATGAGGACTTCCAACGAATCAAGGAACTAAATGTATGTATTGGTCTCATTTCTGAACGAAGTTGCAATTTTAAATACCAATTTGAATCTCTTTTTAAAATAATTTAAAAAAAAAAAAAAAGCCCTAGTTAAAAATTTTGTTAGACATTGTACATGGTTTTGGGATGCTTATTATCTTTTAAACTAGTCATTTATTATGATTAGGCAAAGAAGGAGGCAAGGATTGCTTTGGCTAAGCATGGATTGTTGAGAAAGGGTTCAGATGCCAAGTCAACAGCTTTTAAGGTTCCGAGTTCTGATCAGCTTAGCGTTAAGAGAGTGGATCCTGCCAAACTTGAAGTGAGTTTTCTATTTCGTAATTTCTTTATTTTTTTTGGTAAGTTATTCAGTTTGCAACAGTGTGATTTTGCTGTGTTGCTTATCTCTTGTTCCGTGCGTGCAAATAAGGCCCACATAAAGAAGAAGCTAAGCAAGGAGGAAAGACTCGAATTAATAAGAGCAGGAAGGGAGGAGAGAGGGAAGTACCAGGCTCGAGCAGCTGTCAAACAAAAAAAGGTGCACCTTGCTATTATGATATATACTTTATTTCTAGATTCGGACACATAATAAATTATAGTTTTTATCAGAGATTGAAAAAATTTAATCAGCTTTTTGTGGACATCATTCTTTTCTTGGAAGATTTCACCTTGATTCTCATAACAACTTGTTTAACATTCTATATTGTGTCTATATGGCTATGGCTAGGGCTAGGGCTAGGGCTAGGGCAATAGAACCGCATCACCGTACTAAATCCTTCTTGTTTTGATATTTTCTTGGTAGGCTCTGTATACAGTTTATTTTGTTTCACAATGGTTGTTAAGCTAAGCCTTCACATTTTCACTCTTTATGATTTTCTTTAATAATCTATTTACTGTGATTAACTTAATCCAGTAATCGAAACGCAGCCCAAGAGTTTGTCATATATAATCTGTGGAGTCTTCAAGAAATCCAACACAGCATTTACCGACTTGTTTCACGTTCAAAAGAAACTACTTAGGCTTCAGTGAGATGTCACAGATGCCTCTGTAGTTCTTTAGTTTGTACCAACTTTGGTGTTTTTGTTGTTGTGGACAGACTGGTGGCTCGAGCAATCGGCAAAAGGAACACAAGAAGGCTATGCCTCTTGCTGCAAAGAGGTCTAAGGTAGCAAGATCTAAGCAAGAGAAAAAGAAAAAACAGCAGCGTTCTTCCAAACAGTTTCGTGGGAGAAAAGCATGGAAATGATCTCAACTATACCTTCTTCTTCTTCTTTCTTCTTCTTCTTTTGTTTTTTTTCGACTTTGTTTTTGCGATCTGGAGTATACTTTTCTCTGAGTCTGCTACTAACATGATTTTCGTGGTAGAGAAGATGCAGGTTGTTTTCAAGTTTTGTTTTGTGTTTTTTTTTTGGTTTTATTTTTATTTATTTTCTTTTTTTATCACAGTTGGGAATTGAATAAAAGCTCCGAATATCAATCAATCCTTGCCATGTGTTTATGATTTGCATTCTCACTCTTTGTATCTTATAGAAAGAACTCAAAGTTGCCTATTTTTTCTTTTAAGAAATTGTTTAGAGATGGATTCTTCACCAACATCTTTATAGATGGATTCCAAATGTTATTTGAGCTCGGGATCCATGCTATGCCAAAAAGATGTTTCCAACGTCTGTATTTTGTACTTCAAATTTGAGTTGCAGATAATTTTTATTCTATTTTATTTTATATGTTTTGACACAAAAACAGTGCCTTCACAACCAGTGGAAGTCGTATCAGTCCGTTTTTAGTGCGAAAATCAAGCTTTTTCATCTTTAATGTTGAGTTTTTAGTTTTAACTTTTTTTAAAAAAAATAAATTACACTGCCCTTTAATGTTTTGAAAAAAGTACAATGAAGTGTTACAAATTTAATATAATTTCATAGGGTTTATTTATTTTTTTTTGGGGGGGGGGGGGGGGGGGTGGTGTTTAGAAAGATTGTTTTTTTAGTAAAGTTAGAAGTAACTAAAATTAATACAAATAATGTCAAACAAAATACTAACAAAAATATTAAAAAAATTTAGAAAATTAAGTATAAATATGTCAAATTTATAAGATTAGATATATTTTCTTTTAGTTTTTTTTTTTTTGGGGGGACGAGTTTAGTATGATAGAATGTGAGATTTTCGTGAGATGTGGGAAAATGGTTCGCTGTAATCTCATTCCGCCGTAAGCATTGAATTAAAAATCACATTCTCTCCATTTCTTACCACCCAAAAAGGAGAAAATTGACATTTCAATATCAGTT